>JAPFTB010000074.1:0-168404 GCA_030779245.1 Fusarium sp. MBC 438 | reverse complement strand
ACTTAATGCTGGCTTTCGAAGACCGGCCTGGAAGTTCGATTAGATTAGCTTTGGCAGGGAAGAAAGGGGGGGATCAAGAAGGGGGGGGAAGGGAGGTGGGGTTGAATGTTTTCTAGGGTCGCAAAGAACACCAGTTTGGCTCCCAGCCAAAACTGCAGCAAACAGGTGGGGGCAGTCCTGCAGACGGCATCACTCACTCTGGCTGAGTTGGTCCCGTAAGCGTGGCCCAGGGGTAATTCACGAGTGGCAGAGATTCGACATTACTCTGGGCACGGGTTTCCCTAGCGGCACGGAGTTGAAGATAGGCGATGTAAACGGCCAACGCAGAAAGGCTCAGCCCAATGGGTAGTGCAACGATCGCAACAATGGCTTCTGTGGAGAAGGATGTCATTTTTGGAACAAAGTTGAAGATGTTTGAGGACATAGGTTATCTGCTATTCAAGGAAACGAAACCACTAGGGCTCGCATTCTATATAGAGTACCAACCGGGCAGCTGTCATTCGAAAAGGTACATCTTTCGAGGCACATGCCCGTGATACATCTTGACGACACGCAATAAATCCGGCATTGTTGCTTCAGCGCCTGGCAATGTTCCACCGCATCACTAATTTTGATGATATGTCTGGGGGTTGTTACGCGGGTGAAAGAAAACAGGGCCGGTCTTCACATACAATTTGTATGGGGCGAGCGGCCGTATTTTCTTTCAACCGTGTCCACGGCCGCTTTAAGCATGTCGTCCGACAGAGACCCAACAGTGGTACAACCCGAGATCCTTGTCTAGCGTTTTTAATATCTAAACATCTACTTCAGCCTGTGCAGCTGTGCTACAACACGGATCAACCCAGATGAACGGTCTCCCGGTAGACGTATGTAGCTCCAACGAGGATGATGAGCGAGTGGTATAGGCATCATCTGGTTAGATACATAACTAACGCCAGACCACGCCCATGAGGAAGCTAGTTTCCCATTTATATATTCAAGCGGCGTCTCTACGCATTGTCTGTACCAATGGCGGGCACGGAAGATACCTAGATGTTGGTTGTCAACACTGTAGGCGCCTTCACTTTTTTTTCATCGGTATCCCCCTCCCCCCTATATGTCAACTGGATACGCATTAAAATTCCAATATCCAATTGCTTTGCATTGATCCTTTGTCTCTAGTGTCACAGGAACAGTCTTGCTGGGAAAATACCGTTTCCAACATGCGGGTGGCAGACTGGTATCCGGTTGATAGAGAAGCTTGCAAGGTCACCGATGTTGCGTTCCCAACGGAACATCTGGTATTGGACTTGAAGTTGACTTTAAAAAGCGAGTCTAGGAAGCTAATATCTTAGTTATGACACAGAAAAAAACGCGGAGTAAAATCCGGCGAGACTGCGCCACTCAGAGCTGAGTCACGTGATACACACACACACACACACACATGTACTGGCTATTAACGCGTCCAGCCACTTCAACGCGTTATTGAGCGCGTGCTGGCCTAAGCTCCCTGCGCTCCCGCGTCTCGTCTAGGCTCCTCAAAATCCACCCATCATCTCACCTCAGCTCCAGGCTAAACAATTCACCCTTCTCTTATTTCCAGCAAAGAGCCCTGCATCGTTCTGCCTCGACGCCATTTTCACTCCGAAATTCTCAACAGTTTCTGTACATTCATCGACAGCCATGGCCCACAAGCGTAAGCGTTCTGTCTCTGAGCTCTGCTCCTCGCCCTCGTCTGTGTCCTCGTTCGACTCGCCGCCCCGGGCAACCAACGGCCTCACCAACCCCTTTGCCGCGATGGCAGCAGCTCCGATTCACCTTCACAGCCGCACAATGAAGCGGTTCCGCAATAGCAGACCTTCCGAGAATGAAGTTCACCGTAAGCTCATTATTGATTCCACTCGCCCCAGTACATTGGTTAACCCGCTCGACAGAACGTACCCTCAACATGCTGTTCTCGGCTCAGAGCCAAAAGCATGCAATGCCTGCACCGGATCAACTTCAGCCTCAGAATGAGAGCAGCCGCTCTGAATCAACTCAACAATCGCTGCATCGATTCTGGAATATCTCTTCTGCCCCTTCTACCTCAACCTCTCACACAATCCAAACCGAGTCTACACCATCCGATTGTGAAGATTGCGGTGCCTGCCTCGGCGGTAGCAGTGGAGATGAGATGGACGTTGATGGATTCGACACCGAGGACCACACTTGTGGTGCATGTGGCAAGCATGTTTGCTTCGGTTGCTCCGTCAGCAACCTCGGCGAGCAACGTCGATGTTTGCAATGTGCTGGTCGCAAAGGTTCACCCAGCAACAACAGGTGGAACATGACCGGTTCCATATTTTGACATTGAACAAAGGGAGGACATTACATTGCGGGCATACTAAGCGGGCATAGCATAATTTGGGCGTTCACAATTGGGGGCGTTTTGTCATTCCAAGCAAGGGTTGGGATACCATTTGGGAGGGATGCATTCAGGGCAACGTTGCCATGGGAGATAGCGTAGATAGTTAGATTACTGTTCGTATTTCAAGAACACGTCGTCATCATAAAGAATGACAAGATGTAAGTCGAGTTCCTCGTACGAATTGGACACTTGAAATGATTATTATGCGTACAAGACATATTACAGAGTTGACTGTATTAAAAATATATGAGCCATTACAAGCAATATGTCTGAAAAAGCAATCGCAAGTCCACACATGAAAAGATCCCTTTAACCGCGTCGGCGGGTGGTAGGGCTCTTCTTGGGGGTGGCCGTCGAAGAGGCCGACAGAGCAGCCGCAGGCTTGGCCTTGACGGGAGTAGCCTTGCGCTTGCCCTTGGCCTTCTCGGAGGGGGCGTTCCAGTAGAAGATCATCTGGAGAGCAAGGATGGCGTTGAGGATGAAGCCGGACACGAAGCCGTAGAGGATGAGCTTGTCGTCGACCTCCTGGAGGGTGGTGAAGATGCGCGAGAGGGAACCGGCGAGGTAGTTAAAGACCTACGAATCTCATGTTAGCTTAAATCATAATGTGAAGACGGTGATTTAACTTACAGCAAAGGCGCTGAGCTGACCGGTGCCACCCTGCTGGAAGATGGTGAGGATCTGGGGCAGCTTGCTCGCGACACCCAGAACACCAGCACCAGCCTGGAGATAGCTCAGAACCTGGCTGTCGACGATGTTCTCGGAAAACAGAGTGGCGACCGTGCCAGCGAGCGCAGCAACAAACACAGCAGCAAGACTAGCGCGACCGCTGTAGTTGAGCACCAGAACCGAGATGATAACGTTCTGGCCGACGATCAGGGCCGTCTCGCCAAAGGTGCTGAAGGGGAAGCCGTTCCGGACATTGTAGGCGAGCGAGATGAGATAAGATGTCGTCTCGAGGAGGTAGGACAGGAACGAGACGCCCTCGGCCGACTTTGAGTTGACAAGCTTGAGGATCTGGGGCACTTTGACGATGGACGAGGCGGCGATGATACCGATGCCGAGGGCCTTGGAGATAGCGAGCTTGAGGCAGTCGGCGTCCTCAATGTTGACGTCGAGGAGGAGGGACTTGTAGCAGGTGTCGCCGAGGATGGAGATGCCCAGGTCGCGGATGGGCTCGGGGAGGTTGCGCGTAATGGGCTGGATGGCGGATTTGAGGGCGTCCATGATGGTCGGTTCGCGTGTAGTTTCGGGGAGAAAGAAATCGAGGGTGAAGTAGAAGATCCAGCAAAATGCCAGGGAAGTATTAAAAAAGAAATTCGGCTGAAGGAGAGTCAAAGAACAAAGGACGTCGCGACTTGCAAACTGCAGTGATGCTTGTCTCATGAAATCTTTCAAAGAGGCCAACAATGCCGAAGAGATTTGGAGAATTCATTTCCTCTTTGGGACTAGCAATGGGCTGATCTGCCGGAGGAAAAGCCGACATGCCTACCCTAGACTCTGAATTTCGAACGGTCGGAAAAAACGTCCAAGACAAAGCCCGGGGTAGTTGAAAGTGCCCAGGCCGCCTCGTGCATGGTGATCCCTGTCTGAAAGCTGGAGCCATGACATCAGAGCCAAAGATCCCAGGTTGAGAGATGCCCATTTCTCATCATCAGTTGATACCCAGGCCTAAACAACCCGAGATTACCGAATTTTGTGTGATCCTCGCCCGGGTATTCCATCCCCTGCCCGTAGTGGAAGATTTGAGAAAATTCCAAGATTAATCAGGCATCATGCACGAAACAAGGCAGGTCACGTCAAATCTGCCAGATCCTGGCAGTGGGGGGCAGAATTGCTTAGCAAAATAATGAGGCTGAGTTTGGCTGAGTTGAACAAGTTCAAGAGGTAACCCATACTAAAGTTCTGGAATTATCTCGTGCTCTCCTACTAAGCGCCGTCCTCGGGCTTGTGTTGCGTACCGATACTTTACACAGCCTGGAGCCCATGACACTAGAATCAACTCATGATGGAAAACTATCTTGCTGTCTCGTTCGCGTCGTACGCATTCCGCGGGGGCCATCCTAGACAATGAACAAGCAGGGGACCTACAGCGATGATGCACGTGTCAGACGACGGAGGCCCGGCAGTTTTTGAGTGAGGCAGAGGGCGAGGATCCCGTAGTGGCAGCAAAGCACAGCCTTGGTGCCTTGTTCCTTGTTCGTGCTGTTTCCCTTTGGGCACCGGGGAGTGTCACGAAACGAGTAGAGGGACAGCACAGCATATCGGTAAGGTAGCGGGAGACAAAGAGAGGTCAGCTGCCCTGGATTATCAAGACGATTATCCTCTTTGTCAGCCCCGAGCCAGCCATTCAACAGCCTCGGATGCCGACCCTTTCTTTCAGGCACAGCAGAACCAAAGAAGAGCTGCCATCCATCTCACTTCACCCCCATAATCCATGTTTTGACCCACGTTAAAGTCAAGACCAAGCAAGGCTCTGCCCAGTGCAGCAGTGCCCTCGGGTGCCCAGCTAGTTCCATTACCCCCCGCCAAGATTCTATCGCTGCCTGGGAATTTCGAGTACACTTTGGACTTGTACAAGCCTTGCCTTGTCTTGTCATCAGCTCCCAACGGCCCGGCCCTTGTACCTTGCTTTCACTGCCTTACCTTGCGCTTCTTTCTCTTGCGATCCATCCGTCCATCCATTCCCAATTTATTTGCCTGCAGTCAGCGCCCTATCTTACAAAACTTCCGCCCTCCTTCTTCTTCTTTTCCAAAGTTCAGGTTTCAGATTCCCCCGCGGCTCTATCTGAATGCGCCATCTTCGTCGCCGGCCTAGTCGCTCCCGCCTACGGCGCCGTTGCCTTCCCGATCGCCGCCTTCTGACCGCCGATTGCCTCACTTTGCGATCCCCCGCCATCCACGTTCGCCCTGGATGAGAGCGTGCGAGGGCCTCATCTAAATCACCACACGCGCTTCTCAACGTCGTTTTCATCTTCACCATCATCGGTCGCATCCACCTCTTCCTTTCATCATCGTCATGGCGACCCCTCCTAAGCCTGATGCCCCGCCGGGGGCCTCATCAACTCCCCCGCCGCCACCCATTGAATATGTCTACATGTATGAGAAGGACAAGAGTCCCTCCAAGTTACTAGATGCGCTTCTGAGAGCCATCGTTCGACATATTGTATGCGCGCACCATTTTCCTAGTCTGAGTGCTCATCCATGAGCTCTCATGTTCGAGACCGCATTACTAACTACGTCATAATAGATTATAAATATTGGCGACAAGACAGAATGCCATCTCACACCCAGCAAGCTCGCCGCCTTCTACAAGGCTGTTGGCGGCGATTACGACTGTAGGCATATCTTTTTGACTACCAGGCTGCTTATGCTAATCCGACTCACAGCGCTGTTCGAAATGCCACATGAATCCATCTCCTACATCTGGCAGGTTACCGGCTGCCAACATACTCTACAACCTACCGATGACGATTTCGAGCCACCTTCGATCCCTGCACTCACATCTAGGGGCTTCTCGCGATGGGAGTCCCTCGAAATCCTTCTCGGCCCAGAGGAGCACGTTCCTTTCTTGCAATTTGCTGTTAAGAACTGGCACCTAAAACACCCCGAGACTGGCCAAGAGTTCCCTCCCGATCTTCCAAAGGAGGTTTTCCCGGCACAGGCTGATGCTGAAGTGGACCATTGGCACAAGTCGTGTGCTGAGAAGCTAAGAAAGGAGGCTCAAGTCCGGGAAAAGGAAACTTCTCGAGGATCTGCGCGCGAAGTCCCTCGAAAGGCTCCTGGTTCTGGCCCTGAGCCAGATGAGACACCTGAGCCCAAATTCGCCTATACTCATGTCCCAGGGAACGCATTTGCAGGCCAGCCGAGAAGACCACCCGAGCCTGCGTATGATCGACCATTGTACAACCACGTTCCGGGCAGACATGGAAGTGGGCGAGGAGGACGACCATCACCTAAGAGGTACGACAGCAATTTTGATGAGCATGCTCGGAGACGAAGCTTCTCCGATTACAACAACCCGCCGCCACATGCAGAGCCTCCTTATTCACATGGAGGAGGAGCTTATCTTGATCCCAATGCAAAGCGGCCCGTACCGCCTCGCCGACACAGTCAGCCGAGACACTACTCATCCGAATCAACTGATGAGGAAGAACCGGCTCCGCCCCGTATGAAGAGAAGAAACAACCCGAGCCCGCCTTCACCAGGATCTCGTCGGTACTCTCCCCCATCCGGTCCGCCGCCGCCCGTTGCCAGTAATCCGCCTCAGTCGTTCCGCCCTCATCGGCCGGATATAAGACCTGATGAGCCCCTTCGGCGACGATCTACAGCCAATACCAGCAGCATTCGAGAGAAGCTATCAGAAAAGGTGTCCAGCATGCTACCTAACGGATTGACGGGGTCGGACCGAACCCGTAACTCACCGAGGGCCGGTGCGGCGTACCATACGGACTCACAACGCGCCCGACGAAGCCGAGACCGGATCCCCCCAACCCGCCTCAGCCGGAGCTACTCTGACCTCTCTGGAGCTTCGTCTGAGGGCGAGTCAAGTGATGAAGAATACCATCGGTCAAGGAGGATGCGAGATGAGAGGGAACGGGATCGAGACCGAGATCGCATTCGAGAGCGGGACAGGGGTCGGCAACGAGAGCTAGAGCGAGAACGGGAAAGGGAGGACGAACGCCGTGAGAGATATCTTCGACGACCGGACGTTGAGCGGCGAACTAGCAGTCATGCCGATGCAGATCGGCGACGCGACTATCCCGGATGGGACTCACGTAATGAGAGAAAGAGATGGGACAAGCGAGTGCCGCCAGAGGAACGAGGTGGAAGTCCTGGAGGAATGGGTAGACGGTATCCTGAGCCCGTTTACCCCTAAAGCTGAGATTTGGATATGATGTCGGATTTTTGGGAGTTTCGCGTCGTGAAGTTCAAGGAACATTTGCGAGACTATGACGCCGTTGACGATGCAGGCTATTTGACCAAGGACTGGAAGGGTTTGGCATGGGCGGGTTTCTTTGGGTAATGATGAGAAACACAAGCAATCTGGGATTCTGGAATTGGCGGATAATATGGCGTCCTGGACCAAGGGATTACGCGACCATGACATATAGCTTGATATTGAGCTTCAAGTTCTCTTGTTGAGCTTTTCTCTTCTTGTTTACCATTCTTATATAGATTGGATGAATGTTAGCGATCATTATTAACAGAGTCAATAGGTCTTTGTCCTTCGAGCTCTCAAGATTCTCTCAACCAGCGAAAGCATAGCACGAAAGCCACTTAATTGGACGAACAGGACTATTTACTGAGATAGCAAGGACGAATACTTCTTTATCATGGACCGGAACACCATCTCCAACGGACCCGGCCACGGCCGCAACAAATCGACCCATGGTGCCACAACAAAACAAAACGGAACCCATCACCAACCCCGCGATTACGACAGAGGATGGCCACCCCCCAGTTTTTCCCGGCCACGGCAGCCATTCCGAATGCCTCGTTGGACGGGCATGTTCCGGGGTTCAACTAAAGCCAGGACCAAGAACCCTGCCTTTCAAATCTCAACCAAAAAAAAATGCCCTAGCCAACGAGGAATGGCGGATTGCCATCAAGGGTCTCTTTGCAGGGCTGGACTGGTCGTCAACAAAAAAACAAAGCTCTACCCGCCAAGACTAGGAACATCACGGACAGCGGACCGAGTCTCGACATGGTAATTTGTTCCCCCACTCTCTAGAGAGCTCAATTGGGTGAGACACCTTCAACAGCTATTGGCGCGCCTTCGAGCTGTTGTGTTACAGTACAATCTCAAGCGGGGAAGCAAGCTTGAAGAGATGAGATGGAAAGGATGTCGAGCATCTTGTCTGCAGCGCAGTGCGTGCTTCTCGCCAACAGGGCCGGCTCGTTAGACGCTGTCATCGCGCCATCGCTCGGGTTTACCCCCCGTTCCCGCCCCTACCCGTCCTGAGAAGCATCCTCGACCCCAAGAGGAAAGATGCTCGGTTTCTCAACACAGCAGCTCCGAATACAGGTTGGCGGCGGTTTAGGACGGTTAAATAACGCCGTCTCGAGGTACAGGTCTCCCCGAGGAGCCGAGGTTGCCGCGTTGCTGCAATGGGCATGGGCAATTGTCCCGGATCTGTGCAGCCCACCATGTTTTGAGTTGAGATATGGGGCTCAATGCACCAAGAGAGCAAGATTGATAGGCGACATGGACGTCCGGAGACTGGCCGAAGATCGGCTGGGTTTCTCACCTTTGGGTCGATCTGCCCCAGGCGGCCCCCTTGTCAGCGTGGGGGGAGGCAGAGCCGTCAAGGCAGCACAGCCCATGCTTCTAGAGCTCACCAACAACGCAACGGACGGGGGCATCCATTCCATTTGGGGACGTATTCTGGTGTTGTTCGTCTCCTCTTTCTCAGCCCAGTCCCCTGGACACCTTGCTCTAGTGCCTCCGCTGCTGCTGGGTCATTGCCGTCCAGCTCATACTCTACTAGCTTCTCCCTCCTCTTCCTTTCTTCCTCTCTTCTCTCAACCATCCATTCTTTCATTCATCCTTCTTTCCTCTTTTTATCTGACCCTCTCTCACAATCTCTCACTCTCTCACAATGAAGCCCGGTGCCTCTCTCCGCCTGAGGGCCCTCCGCCCGGTGACGAGCGGTCGCCTCCCGCTCCCCGCTTCGGCGAGATGGCAACACCCGCGAGCCCGAGCCATGTCGACCGTCGTCGACTACGTCCGGCCATCGCAGCCGCCTCCTCCCCCGGCGGGAGCGCACGACGCGGTTGAGAAGCAGCGGGCTGAGAGGAGGAAGCAGATTATGCGGGAGGCCGTCACGGCGAACACGGTCCGACACGACTGGACCAAGGAGGAGATTGCGGCCATTTACTACCAGCCCGTGTTGGAGCTAGCTTACCAAGCTGTGAGTGGTTTCTTTCTGTTTCTGTTTGTCTTTTTTAGCTCTGTTATCATCGCCAAGTCTTGAACCATCACGGTTGTGTCAATGGTTCGATTTGCGGGGCTTGGCTCTGCCGGCTCGACTCGAATGGCGGGGTAGTTGCGTGTACAACCTCACAGATGCTCGATATTGCCAATCAGGACCCCCATCGCTGACAGTAGAATCCCGATAGAGCACCGTCCACCGTCGATGGCACAACCCCGCCGAGGTGCAACTTTGCACCCTCATGAACATTAAGACGGGTGGCTGCACCGAGGACTGCTCCTACTGCGCCCAGTCGACCCGGTACCAGAAGGGCACCAATGTGCCGGCCAAGAGGGTTGAGAGCGTCGAGAGTGTGTTGGCGGCGGCGCGGACGGCCAAGGAGAATGGCAGCACTCGATTCTGCATGGGCGCCGCCTGGAGGGACATGCGCGGTCGCAAGAACAGCCTTAAGAACATCAAGGCTATGGTCGAGGGCGTCAAGGGCATGGGCATGGAGGTCTGCGTGACGCTGGGCATGATTGACGCTGAGCAGGCCAAGGAGCTCAAGTCGGCCGGCCTCACGGCGTACAACCACAACGTCGACACGAGCCGCGAGTTTTACCCTTCCGTCATCTCGACACGCAGCTACGACGAGCGCCTGCAGACGCTGAGCCACGTGCGCGACGCCGGCATCAAGGTCTGCTCGGGCGGTATTCTGGGTCTCGGCGAGTCGAGCGAGGACCGCGTCGGCCTGCTGCACACTGTGTCCACCTTGCCGAGCCATCCCGAGAGCTTCCCCGTCAACGCCCTGGTGCCCATCAAGGGTACGCCGCTGGGCGACCGCCCCATGGTCGAGTTCACGAGCATGCTGCGCACAATCGCCACGGCCCGTATCATCATGCCCTCGACCATCATCCGCATCGCCGCCGGACGCAAGACCATGTCGGAGGAGAAGCAGGCCATGTGCTTCATGGCCGGCGCCAACGCCATCTTCACCGGCGAGAAGATGCTGACGACCGAGTGCAACGGATGGGATGAGGACGCCGCCATGTTTGGCCGCTGGGGTCTGGAGCCCATGAAGAGCTTTGACAAGTCTCCCCAGCCGGCCCCCGAGGTGAGAGTTCTGTAAACATCAGTCAGAACCTACCTCGATTGAATCTTGGAGTTTTGCGTAAACAAAAAAAGAAGAAAGCAAAAAAAAGCCCATCTGCTGTTTTGACGCAATGCCTGTCTGTGTGTCTTGTGTGAAGCTGCTGTTGTTTGAAACCGCGTACCCCATCCATCATGAGCTCAAACCCGACATTGCCGCTTCGGGGCACGCACCTGCCTTCACCGGCCCTGTCTCCGGACCGGCATCGACCCGGGTGCGGGCAGGCCGGTCACGGGCGAATGAAGTGCCAGGGATTCTTCTAACAGCGATGAAAGCTGGAGAGGGAAAACTGGTGATGGGGGACTGGGGGCGGAGACCGGGAAGCGAGGAAATGGATTGGTTGGCTTGAATAAAATGGGTGATGGCATCTGACCTTGAGCAGGGGGAGAAGATGGGAGACGCCACGAGGGGGGCGGATATGCACTTTATAAGAGGGTGCCAAACGTAGTGAGGAAATTCACGTCGTTTAGCAGTCAAATCTCGGTGAGATAGTAGTCCGTTTTGCACTTCTTTTAGTAGCACATGTGGTGAATGATGATTCCTCGCAAGACGCGTGACACATCTGTACGGAACGACGTGTGCCACCACAAGAAATGCAGGAACCTCAAGTCCATTGGCAATTGGACCATGGAAAGGGGTCTTGATAAACGACTTTGTTGTGCAATTACCATATCTCACAGTTTCATTGTTTATGTTGTGGCTATGAAAATGCTCAGAGGGGAGTAAGCGATTGGCGCAGGATCATCAGGTACACAACGCAGTGCTGATAACCTTTGGTGCCTGGATGTTAGCTTTCGGGAGGGGAAGCATCCATCTTTAAATGAACATCTGGCAGATGCCTTTGTTGAATCATTATACAGTAGATTCGCACGAGAGCTTGTGATGGTGCTTCAAACCGTCGCCCAACTATCAAGGGTCCTGCCAAACAAGACTTGGTTACACACCCCCTTGCAAACGAAGACCAGCGCAGCAAACAACGATGACGGAATTACGGGTCCTGCAGCCTGGGGTTCTCTTGCTTGTTTTCAACGCATTGACGGCGGGGGAAAGAGCAGGGAAAGACGAGTCTCTTCTGCAACCCGAGTGAGCGCTGAGCGCTCCGGGCGGTGGCCCTGTGAAGGCTTATAATCCCAGGTGATGATGGAATGGAGAGGAGGTGAACCAGGTTTGGTGTTTAGCGCCTGACCGCCGCCACACACCCCGGCCGGCCACCTGCACCCACGGGGGCCTCACCCATCCCACGCCCGCCGCCCCCATTCATTCATTGATTCACTCATTCAAACAGCGGCCCCTCCAGCCCGCCAGGTGTGTCCAGGCGCATTAGGTCCCGGCCTCCCAAGCGGCGCCCGGGAGCCTATGAAGCGCCTTGAATAGATCCCTAGGCAAAGCCCTGGAACAACGCTTGAGGTAGGCTGCCGATCCACGGACGGCATGTTATTTCGCACCCGCCAGCTTGGCACCTGGTCCCTTGTTTGGCGCACTCTCTGCAATCCAGGCATGGGACTGTAGGTTGGTTCTTTTTTTATTTTTTTTTTTATTTTCCGCCGCCGCCCCTCCTTCCTCCCCGAGGCCGCTCTCTCCCACCTTATCTACTTAGGTAGGTACTACCCTCCCTTGCCTCGTTCTCGACTTTCACCTCTTTTTTCCCTCCCTCCCACTTCAGTAAGAACCTCTCGTCCAAATATCACCTCCCTTGGGAAACAACTCTCGAACTCCGTCGCCTACTTGTCATTGCCCCGAGCGTGCGTGTGCGTGTTCTCTCACTCCCCCGGAGGAACTGCCACCACAGCCCATTCGGCTCCGCCGTCCCGAGTGTCGCTCACCCCGCCGAGAACGCCCGACCACCTTCAACCAGCCGTTTCCTAGCATTCCTGACCTTGAAGTCTTGTCTCGTGGCCTTTCTGCCTGATCCCCTCTGGGTCATCTGTCTCGGCTTTTGCGACCTACCTACTCCGACGACGGTGGACCCCTCGGGTTCTGCTCCAAATTCACTCCGGCCCCGTGTGCGTTTCGACTCTTCGATTACGTGACCAACTCGGCTTCTTCTGTCTGCTTCTTTGAGCAACGGTAATCTCCAGCGACACAAACAAAGCGATCCTAAAAACTTGCGCCTCTCCACGACATCTCATCCTCCCGATTCCGTCTCATTTTCCTAAGCTCTACGAACTCACCACCACCACCACAATGAAGGGCCGTCCCGTTGATCAGCTCGTTTACGAGTACATGTTTCCTCGTCCCAAGAGCAACGACCCTCAAAACTTTCACGCCCTTCTTCAACGCAGCCTGATTCCCGAGGTTCGACAGGAAACCCATGCATTCTACGGCCACCTCGAGACTCAGGAAGCCAAGTATCCTGGCCTCGATTACACACACTCTACGCACCGCATTCGCCTCTCTCGCTGGCCATGGCACCGTCGACTGTTCCGCGCCTTTGACGGCCTTCGCCTCACCAATGCCGAGATCGCTGGGTTGACCAAGTGGGAGGGCACAAAGTGGGCCAAGGAGAAGTATGAGAAGGAGCAGGGGTACCTCATTCGCGACACCACCGCCGATGGCTTTCCCGACTGGACCGATATCGAGCACTTGCCCCGGAACTCGCGCAGCCAATCCGCCGAGGTGGGATATGTCGGCCTCGACGACCTGGATAACGAGATGGATGATGTTGAGAGCGAGGATGAACTGGAGAGCGTGGGAGTCGAGCTGAATGAGCGCCTCCGGGATCGGGTTGCGAGACGTGAAGCCGGCGACACTTCCACCATTCTCGACGAGGAGTGGGAACAGTGGCTCAAGAACGCTATTGAGACGGGCGAGCTCAGTCTGCTGACAGAACAAATCTTCCGTGGGGCTGACTCGTCTACGATTGTTCCCGCCGCACTCTTCCCTCCTGGTCTGCTCAGCACTGCTCGAGCCGGTCACTGGGACGAGATTCCTGAATCCCTTCACCCCATGCTCCGCCGCACTCTCGAATCTGAGAACCCCAACCGGGCTACGGCTCTCCCCCCGGCCCGCGAGGCGTCGAGTACCCGTTCCCCAACGCCTGCAAGTTCCCTGCGGCGCCACTTCATGGATAATCCCCACCTGATCCGCATCCCCTGGACCCGCCGCACGCACTCGGATCTCCGTCTACCGGTAGGAGATGCTGGAACTGGCCAGCGAGCAGAGGCGTGATGCCTCTATTCGACTTTGTAATAAGTCAAGATATCAAAGAAAGAAAGAAAAAAAGCGTTGACCTTTGCAAAATTATACCCTTATACGGCACCTCTTTTTCTTTCAAGGGGCCGTATTTTTTTTTTCTTTTTGACCAAAACCTCTCGTCTACGTTACCACACAGCCTCAGTCCTTTTCTTACGACATCACATCGGAGCACGGAACCCGCATGGAGGAGGCTACAGTTCTCAATGCAAGCATCGACCCCGTGTCACTCACCCCTGCGGTTTGCCGGGGGTCAAACAGCTACTACGACTAGCATCTGAGACAAAGCAGCTTCATCTTTTTTCTTTAGTCATTTTTATGCCATTTGCATTTTGCAAATAACGGCCAAGTGGTGTTTGGGCGATATGGGGTCTCGATCGGGGAAATGGGGGATTTTTAACGGGAATTGCCGGGTTCAAATGTTGATGGGGATTTGTTTATGCTGTGGGTGGTGATGAAATATTTCCTCGGGGCGTTTTTATTACAACTTGCCTCGGGGAGGAAACTCAAAGCTAGATTGTTGAGGTAGATGGATTTGGCAAAAAACATAGCGACAATCTTCCCTTTTTTTGCAAGGCTGCGTCTTTTCATGTTTGTTTGTGGGTTCTTATGTGCTGGCCACTTTGACTCATGGACTTGGCTTTTTGATAGATGACCACCAATCGAAGTTGGATTTCGATTATTACTTGATGCCTGGCATGAACCTTGTGGTAGTGCTACATGTGTAAATGTGTTGATATTATGACCGTCTTACTTACACGTTGTAACATACGGTATCATGGTTGGGTCACTGTCGCTGTTGACTTGGCCATAAGACAGCGCATCATAACACCACCGACAACAAGTAAATAGACCACGTTTCACAGCTACACATGGACAAGATGATATCAAGACCCTACGGTGCGTGGCACTTGGACATTTACAAAGCATGATCATGAAACTCAATTCCTTGCAACGCCACCGTAAACAAGGTGCATATGATGATGACTATAGTACAACCTCCCATGTAAACCTCTCAACCCTTAAAACGCCTCGCTCATAAAACCCACCCTCAAATCGGACAATAAAAACCCGGGTCTCAAACAAAATGCAGATCTAGTACCTATTCCCCGTGGTCTCTGGAAGAAGCTCGCGTGTTTATCAAGCGAACTGTTATCCTCCTTGGCTGAGCAACCGATTGCAAGTCCTACCTCTCCGGTTCCAGATGGGACCACTCGGGAATGGCCTTGATCTGCTGCCACATGAACTTCTCGAGCTTGTTGGCCGACTTTGCGTACGGCGTGCTCTCGTTGTTGTATTTGCGGCAGTTATCAAAGACGAGTTTCGCGTCCTTGATAAAGTCCTCGGGTGTGAGGTATTGGTCGGCCTCGAGCTTGCTCTCCATGGTGCTCAGGTCCATAGGCTCCTTGATCACGTCGTAATAATCGGCGACGTCGTCTCGGTTGACGGGAACCAAGAAGGGCCAGGCAGAGTTGTGGTTTTGCAGGTCGTTGAGAAGATGGAGGAGCTGGTTATAGTTGGGTCCGTGACGGGGCTGACGGGCTAGCTCGTCCATATCTGGTGACCAGCCTGATGCTCGAATCGCGGGAATGTCGAGAGGGTTGATTTCGGTGATTCCATTTTTCCATTCCTTGGGAGGTGCGTGAACATTGTGTGATTTGGAGTAAGCGCGGATCTTGGCTTGGACGCATTCTTTCTGCTTAAGGAGCATGCGACCCATCTCGAGATATCGAATCCGTGGCAGCATCGAGCACTGCATGATGGTTCCACCCTCATAATCCTTGATATAACCCATCCAGACCTTCTTGTCGAGAGTGATTTCCTTGGTGAAGCCCTGCTTTTTGAAGTATCCAATAGCGTAGTTGTCAGCGTACGTGAGGAAATGCATCACGTCGCTGGTAGCTTTGACGTAATCCTTAAGATGAGACATTAGGTGCGCGCCATAGCCCTTAACTTGCTGATCAGAACTAATGGCGCAAAAGACAATCTCGGCGAAGCGGCGACCCTTGAACGGACGATACGTGATGCCGCCAACAACTTCCAGAGGCTTCTTGACAATGGCGATGGACAGATGAGTGCGATCGTAAACAAGTCGGGCAATGTAATCCTTAGGCATCTTTGGGAGTTGCTTCTGAAAGATGCACTTGAGACCGGTCAGAATTATGAGGGATTCGCGCTCGTTGTCGTTGTTGACTACTCGGAATTCGATCTCGCCATTGCGCTCTTCGATGACGGCCGGCTACGAGACAGAGGCGTGATGAGTAATTTGCGCGTATTGGCTACATATAAGGGACCTACCTTTTCTGGGAATGGGATTGGTTTGATGGTAGGCTTCTTGTCTGGAGGTTCGGCAGAGCCATCTTGCTTTATGCGCTTGGAGGGGGTAGGGGAGGTCGGGTCCTCCTCGGCCTTGCGCTTTCCGTCTAATAGGCCTATGTTAGTTATTTATATCTCATCGAGATCGCACTGTAAATGCGGCATACTCTCGTCAGGCATGGCTGTGGCGGTTCAATCGCAATACTTGCAATCAAAGTGGTCGTGTTTGAGGCGAGTATGATGGAGTTGGATAGGCATCATGATGGCGGAGGATGGGCGCGTTTCAATATGGCCCGTGCGCTGCTTATGTCATTCTCGAGGCTTCCAAGCGGCCCAGCTGTCAGGGGAACTGGGGCGCTAAACCGCTTTGGTCTATGGCCACGATGCGCCATCGTAAGCTCGTGAAGCTTCCCCAGAGCCTCTCCTAACACACTGCAACTGCAGCTCAACTTTACCTGCTGGCCACACCAATCCATTCAACGCCGTATCAACAATTGCCCAACGTCCGCTCAGCGAACGAATATACCGACTTTGTCCTCTTCTTCACATCCTAGCCTATGGATTCCTCGCTGCATGAGGTCTGGCAAGCTGCTGCTACCAGTCCCTTCTTTCCTGTCGTGAACAAGGGAAGCCAGTTCTGGGTCGCCTTTCTGCTTCTTCTGCTCGGCTTCGCCCTCACTGGTGTTTTCGCTCTTAGTAGGCATTTCTCGACCAAATTCTACTCTGTTCATATCACTGACTGCTCGATAGACCGATCACTCCTCAACGTTCCTGTTCTGGGCATTCCAGCTTCTCTCGCCATCGCGTACGCCCCTGCTGACCCTCCATTGCCATATCGTCTTGCTGACTCCTTCTAGATTCGGAGTTGTCTACATGTTCTGTGCTGTCGGAGTCTACGTTTGAGATACCCCAAAAGTCCCCGCTCGGTCGGTTTCGTGTACAATAGTTGGAGCATACAAGAGAGACGCCGCTGCGCGCGCCCGTTGCATTTCTGCCAGTTTTTGATTTTCTAATTCCCACACTTTTTCACTCCCAACAGCGGCTTCCAAGATCTCCAAAATGGCAACCGAAGCCCAACCAATCTTCCGCGCTGTTGCGACATCGACGAGGCCGTTGTTTCAGCTCCTAAAGTGCATCAACTTTGCACCTCGAGTTCACGTTCAGATCACAGACGAAGGTGTCCGTTTTTCGACCGATCATGCGCGAGTGATGCAAGGTGAATCGATCTGAGATTGCGCCTGTGGAACGGAACTGACGAGATGCAGGGATTGCATTCCTCGACAGAGGTCTTTTCTCATCGTTTACCACCAACGTTCCTTCTCAGGAAGGCCCGGATCCCCCAGATCTACCAAGCTTCCAACTTTCTTTGAACTCTATCCTCGAGGTCCTCCAGATCTTTGGCGCCGTCGACGTGGCCACTCGCGCTCAGAAAGCTGAGCAGGACCCTTATCGGAGTAATCTGCGAAACTATCGCCCCGATGCGTTCAGCAACCAGACCCTCGGGATCTCAGGAACCTGCACCCTTTTGTACAATGAAGAAGGAGATCCCTTCAAGATCACGATCGAAGAGTCTGGAGTCAAGACTACGGCATCGTTGACAACCTACCTGCCGGAAATTCCTGATGAAATTCCTTTTGATCGCAACGATCTCGCCTTCAAGATGATCATGCAGTCTCGAACACTTCTGGATTCCCTCGCCGAGATCTCTCCCACGGCTCCTACGAAGCTGACAATCACTGCCACAAAGACCGCGCCTTTCCTCTCGCTTGCCGGTGTAGGTGACCTCGGCAGCTCCGGCGTGGACTTTGCGCGTGGAAGAGATCTCATTGAATCGTTGGGCATTCGAGAGCGATGGTCGCAATGTTACAAGTTTGACTTTATCAAGAATTCATCAGAGGCGATGCGGATCGCAACCAAGGTCAGCCTCAGAGGCGATGGACAAGGAGTACTAAGCTTGCAGTTCATGGTGGAGATGGAGGGTGGCAAGCAGAGCTACTTGGACTTTAAATTCATCCCGTTTATCCAGCATGATGAAGACGATGACGAGGAGAGCGCTGAGGAGGCAGGCTAGATGGGAGAACAAGCATGTTTCATGGTACATCTGACGTAGATTTGGAAGACAATGATTCTCGGGTAACCTCTTGTTTCACCTAGATGGTTTACCAACCGCGGGAACCTGATACCCGCGCCCAAACTGTGACGGCTCATCGGGTGATTCACACATGATGTGTTTAATGCCTGGCTAACAAGACTACAATGCAATAGCCCCTTACCTCACAAGATAGACTTTGCGCCCCAGGGGTCTCGAATAGCCTTGTCAGGGCAGTAGCTCACCCGTTAGTGTTTTGCTTATGAGAGTTTGCTGGCCTCGAAGGTCTGTCCTGACGCCATGGCTTTGTGATGGACTCCCTTGATCAGCGGCTGGAATTTGAACAGCAGGAATTTGAGACTTGCGAACACTGACGCCCACTCATCGGCCGGGGCGTCGTCGATTGGAATGATGGAGCAATTCAGTCTCGCTTTGTCTTCTACGCCAAGGACAGGACAGGACAGGAACTGATTCAATCTGGGGTATTGAAAAAGGGGTCGACTCCCTCGACGATGGACTGTGCACTCTTGCCGCTCAAGAACGCAATCACTTCAATTCCGAGACTCAAAGCCGCTTGGCAGAGCAACTAAACACCAACCTCTTTATTCATTGTTCGACATGACCCAGTCCCGGGAGATCAAGATTGTCATCGCCTCAACCCACAACACACGCCCGTCTAGCAGAAGCAACCACAGAAGAATGACGTGGCCCGGCTGCCTCATGCTTCCCGTCAAGTCATTGACGACGTGCCTGTTTGGTAACAAAGATGTCCCGAGACAGCCTGATGAGGGCTTCGAGCCGTTGCTGGAGGAGAGAAGGGGCTTTGCTGTGAAGCGGGCAGCATCGTCACTGCTTCGGATGACAACGCCACGGCCACAAAGAAAGCTCTACTCGGCTCTTTAAAGTTGTACGAGAGGAGGATGTGAATATCAGGGCATGTGCATACAAAGGCAGTGCTTCGAGGCACGATGATGGATGAGGACTCGTCTTTCAAGACGAGACAGCAAATACATTACGCAACACAACGACACTGAATGATCACGATACAAGGAAGGGAAGGATACTTTGTTTGACCTCGCTAGAAGGAACATACAGCATACGGTTTGGAAACATTGGGACGACCTTGTTACAGGTTGGGAGTATTGAGACAGATTCTGGAGATGAGGACTCGGGGCGAGGCATATGAGAGCAGATACTTAATAAGGCACATGGTTTGATGGTACCTGTTGTATTTTGATTGTAAACATGGGCTTGTAGTAATGAAATAAGGCTATTCATCCTTTCAACAGTCGTTTCTTGACCGAGCATGCGAACCAGAAATTGGGTCGATGTCTCACCCAACAATGGAGCTTGAATATTACAATGCTACTCTAGTCGATGGATTTACACCATGGGACATACTAACAAGTTCGTATGAGCAACTTGTTGCCGAAATATGCCAGAACTGCTGCAACAGGCCATGTTTGGAGCAAAGGAGCGACCCCTGGAGCCAACGGTTGACCTGTCGCTTCATTCTGAAACAATGAGTTCACTCTATACTGAATATACCCGATACCAAACGCGCATTCCCACCTATCAATGGCCTATCGTCATGAGACTCATGAAATGAACACATGGCTATAGTGTCCCTGGCAATATCTACTGATGATATCAACACACTCGACCCTCAACAATCACCTACACAGACCACGCATCCGCCACGTGAATTACAACGCGTTCTAACCTATACAAAGGCCAAGCTTGACTTTGGGGGCTAGACACCCAAAATTAGAATGTCTTCGTATCGACTGTCGAAGAGACATCCTTAAACGAGTCCCCGCCGACCCCGCGCGGGACGGACCCGGCCGCAGATTCCTGCGCATCTCTCGCGTGTTTTGGTCGAAACGGGTATGGGTGTTCAGGTGAGGACTGGTACCTTTGGTAAAGTGCTTACATTCTGAAGCAGAGGGGAGTAATATGTTCATCTGCCGACATATGCGCAAGTGTTGCGTGCAGCGAGGAGTGGCTGTGATGTTCTTGGGTCCTGAGAGGATGACATGGCTTGCAGTGAGTTTTTATGCAAATGATGTAATGGACACAAGAATTAAGGAAGTCAGAGTCATTCTAGCTTACACCTTAATGGCAATTAGATGCTTCTCCGTTAATTCGTCCGGCGTTGGTGGCATGCAGATTTGCATGTGCTAGCTGGAGCATTGGTGGGTAAACTGACAATGATACAAGGCCATGCCTGTGTCTATACGGCGCCTACTGATAGGCCAAAAGTCGAACATCTATATACTAGACCTCTTGTATCTCAATTACTTCCTTGAGGATTGAGTCACCTAGGTCAAGGAAAAAACGAGGCACGAGGACGAATATAATACTTAATCCTGCTCTAAATATAATTAATAAAATATAATAAAATATATTTAAAAATCTCTTAATTATTATATTATTTTATATTAAATTTTACAAATTTTATTCATAAAGAAGGTCTAAGGTACTTCTCTTAATACCTACTCTGGCGTCTGATTTATTTCTTCGCCCGCGTGTGAGTGTCTGGTCGTGACATCTACAGGGTTGTGCGAGGTGCACAGTGTTGAGAAAACCCAACACAGTACCACGCACTGCCACCTCAACAGCTGACGTCCCATCCTTCTCACAATTCAACCTCGACATGAGGATCAGGATTGCATATGATACAGCTTGAACACTTTAACTATGATTCCTTCCATGCACAAACTCGGCATTATTCAGTTCTTCCTTCGTGCTGCACCAGGATCAATCCTTCTTGCACCGATTCGCCTTTTTGGACATGGCTAATGAGGACAGTATGAATTTGGTCTTACGGGCCTCTGCAGAGCCTTCTCGTCTCAGGTCATGGTGTTTGCTGCAGGAGACCGAGTTCGAGCAACATGGATCGACTGCCGAGTCCTCGCTCTGGCCATCAGTGCACGCGGGAGAGCATCGTTCCCGCACTCCACTCAGGTAAGGCCAGCGACAGGCCCGTCGTTAGATAACCGTCGCCAGGGCCAGCCCGCTCGAAGCGACGGGTCATATATCGAATTGGTCCCTTGGGTAACGGAAAGGGCAAGGTTGGGAATTGACTCACCCAGAGCGGCTGGGACCTGAACTCCAGCCTCAGGGCTCTTTCTTGCAGCTGCAGTGTTCCGGTGGTGATGGTGGTGATACAGCCTGGCAGGGCGCACCACGCGGCTGGCAGTTGGATCTTCCTCTTACGACCTCGAGATGCAACCTGCCGTGTCTCATTACTTTGCTCCTCTTGCTGAAGCCGGCCAGAAGACGCTACTGTCACGCTACAGACCGCCATAGCCTCGAGTCGTACCCGTACCCGGCGACCAAGATCGCCTCTGTGTATCGACCCCACCCATGCTGGATCATCTATCTTTGGGCCTCGAACTTGAACCAACGACGTGCTGAACGGCTGGGCTGGGTGTGGAGCTTGAAACGTCGCACAAAGGATACGAAGGCCTGAGTTGATGGGCCTGAATAGCATCAGCCACATGGTGTCTGAGCCAATGGGCGCACTACCAAGAACCCGGCATATGTGAGCATCGCTTTGCCTGCTTGCAGCTTGCGGTGGGCATTGCCTTGCACGCTCCACCCAACACAGCACAGCAGGACTGATCCCGGCGTGCATCTGGAATCTGGACCAACAACATGCCATGATGGGTCGCAAGCGGCATACAGTGGGCATCACGGCAACGGGGCAACAGAGGGTCGAGATACAGAGAGACTGCATAGTCGCACCGTATGCGTCACGAGGTATTTGATTTGACCTGTCCTACGCCAGATCATCATGGTGATTCAAATTGCTTGCAGACGCAGCTCAACTCGCTTTGGTTTGGCTTCCGTATCCGGGCCCGCTGAACTCTGTCGCCGTCTGATCAAGCCTTCGAATCCGGCGATTCGGAACTGAAGTGTATGGAAGACGGGCCTTGTCGTGCTACAAACTCACTTCAACTCCCACTCCCTTTTTTTACTCTCGCTTGCCTTACTTCAGGGCCATGTGAAACCTTTTTCTCGGCCTTTTTGTTCGTTTCATCTTTCTTCAGCCGTCTGCGCTGTGCGCGACACCATCCATCATGTTGAACCGTCCGGGTTTCTTGATACGAAGACTTATAACCCCACAACGGTCGCAGCAGCCCAGGGAGAGGGAGCGCGAGGGCAGAGGCAACGACAATGACAATGGAAATGACGACAACGATTTTACTGATTCTTGTGAGGAACTGAGTTCTTGCTGTGCCAAGAAGTCGACGCAAAGAAAGACGAGGGCCACAAAGTCACGGCTGCCCATCCTCAAGAAGAAGCCTCCCACGGCGGCGCCAATCACCATACAAAGGATACACAGCGTCCATCGCATCTCGCATCCAGTTCCTCCTCCCCCTGCTCACCGGAGTCAGTCCGTCTCGACAGTCTCCCTTCGCAGCTGCGAGGGGCAGCGAGCTGCTGCCCTTGACGCTCTCACAGGCAATGTTCCCGCAAATAGAAGGGCTGCATCCGGTCTTTGTCTGGCAGACGCACAGCACGGCCGAGCCCACTCACATTCCTCACGGCATGGACCGTACGCGCAACCTCCTCGCTCCAGGAATGGACGTCCCAGCCCTTCCAGTAGCGATGCACACCTCTACAGGGATTCGCCGAGGGCCCCAACGACTGTTTCTTTGTCTGGCCATAGCGCTGATCGCCGCGAGGTTGGGCTAACTGACAGCCTGACTTCTCGCAGCAGATATGGCAGTCAAAGCTCGGGCGAGTCATCAGACACTGTCGACCGCCTGATCAGAGAGACGGATGAAGCCTTCATAGCTGTTGGTTCCGCACTTCGAGATGCACGACATGCCTCTCAAGGTTCTGCGCTGTTACACACGCCCCCATCACCACCTTCACCACCATCACCGCCATCACCACCTGGACTTCCTGCAGTTCACAAACATTCAAAGTCAATGCCTCTACCAACGGGTTTCCCAAGGCATCCCAAATGGAGGGAGGAATCATCGCCGTCGCCGTCCTCGTCCCCACGGTCATCTCCAGATAGGCGAGCCTCGGTGAAGAAACCTCAAAGAAAGAAGAATCATCACCTACACGGTCACTTACACGGTCACCTACACGGTGGGCACCGTTTCTCAAAATCACCAATGCGAGCGCCACGATGGACCCTATCGGAGAATGTGACCGACATTCTAACGGGCCAGCGTTTCAGGCGGATTGAGGCCGATGAGATGCTAACACCCGATCGCATTGAGGCGCTAAGAAGGAAGAGGGAACAAGCACAACAATTGGACGAAGAACGCCTGAAACATCGATACTCGAGCGACTCGGTCCGCAGTATGGCATCAGATAACTCCGAGACAGACGTCGAACCATTCCATCTCGACGAATTGGCATCTCGGATTGGAGCGAGCGTTGCGGGGAACTCTACGGCCTCTGCTCGGACAGCATCTCCCTCGCTGACCCCTGATTTGGATCGAGGAAACCAAACTTTTTCGAAACAAGAGGGGTCGGTGGGGGACGATGAGTCTATTAAGAGCGTCAAGGATAAAATGGAAGCTGTGGAAGCCCCAGCTTCAGTCACACCTCAACTACCACCAAAGAACCCTGCACGATTCGGAGTAGAACCTCTACGAAAGCTCCCATCAATACCTGAAGTCATGGTAACGACACCGGATAACACACAGCTCGAACCGTCGACGAGTCGACAAAGCCTTGACAAGACGGATCTCAAGGCAGAAGAGAGTGATGAGTTCTTTTACCTCAAGAGCACGCCGTTCACACTCACAAAACCTTCATTCCGTCATGGTCCCATCACGTTTGCAAAGTCCGAGATGGTCAAGGGGATAAAGACAATGGACGACACGCTAGACTGGACAGCGTTCCAGATGGCGATTCTAGGAGGAGCTGGGGACTTACTTCAGGACATGTCCAACGAAGAAGACATAAAGCAGGTCGAAGAGATCACGTCGTGGTTCGAATCTTTCGGTTTCGAGACATACGGAACGCTGGTGCCCGAGGACGTGCCGTCGATGCGGTCCTCGTCCCGCAGCACGGTATCGTCAACGCCGTCAACCATCGACACGGACATTGACCTGCCGATCCCGGTGGGTGCTGAGTTTCCTTCCGGGTTCTGGAACGCCCCGGCCCCCAGCGACGCCGTGGAAAAAGACATGGACAAGAAGGCTAAGTTCTTTAACAGCACAGGGCTAAAGCGATGGGTGGGCGAAGGTCGCCCCAAGCGCCCTTCGTCGCACAGCTCGGTGGAAAGCTTACCACCGAGCCCGATGATGCCGCTCGTGGTTCGTATGGCCGATGGCGAAGACGATACTACTACTCCGGAGACGGTACCGATGGGATATAATCTAGGACACGACCTGGGCGACTTTTTGCGGTGGGAGGCGGAATACGTGTGTGCTTCTGGGTTTAGCACGTCACCTTGAGGGTCTGACTTGCGTCCATTCTTTTTGTTTTTGAGTCTTATTGATACCTTTGTGTCTTTTGTTGGAGGAGGGTTGACGTCTGCATGAGATGAATCTACGGATACCTAACACATAGGAGGCGCTTACAGCATTTGCAACAAGAGGAGGAGGGACATGAGACCTTATGGCCAGACATGTTGATATGATATATAATGCAGATAGACGAATGAAAAGAAGACGATGCTTATTGACGAGCCCCAAGACGCTTCGCTTCGGGTACAGGTAAACAGACTAGGGCGTCAAGTCTGGCAAGGGATGAATGATTCTTCTCTCACTTGAAGTCAAGGTATAGTGATTAACGGGAACAGCACCTGGGTTCATCACAAGTGCTAAAGAAAAACAGGGGCAAAACTGCGAAACAAGCAGGGGGCATCTCCCCGGTCTCTGGAAAAAAAGGTAGCCAGCCAAGCCCGACAGAATCAACCCACAGCCTATGGGAAGTCATGCTCATGCCAAGATCGCGGCTTAGCCAACTCCAGTCCAGTCACGTCTAACTAAGCCCCGTCCACTACTGCAGGTACGGACGATGGGCAGCCTGCCAGGCAAACATCTGTGATGACTCGAAGGAGCTGTTTGCCAGTCTTTAAAGACTCGGCTGAGTTGCCCTTCTCTTAACTCCTTTCTCTTTTCTCTTCACTCGTTATTCTTTCTTTCCTTCTTTACTGTCCGTCGCTTTCTCGTTTGCGACTGCCCTTCTCTACTACTTGCTTTGTCTTTCAACCCCCCGGTCTTTCCCTCTCAGCTCTTGTCAACCTTGGAGACGCCTTCCCGCCTGTTGCGCGCAAGCAACGACAACCTTCTTTTTTTTTCTTTTTTCTTTTTTTGATACAATTTGTGCTGGCACAATGTATACTGGACGCCGTTCCCCTTCCTCATCATTTGAATCTCTATATCGTCCGCCTCGGACAGACGAGTACATTGGACCCGGTACACTCTCTTCAAGAACAAGCGAGCTGGAGAAGCAACAGCCGGATGACTTCAAACCAGGCAAGAGCCTCAAAGGCCCAGGCGAGAACAAGATAGCCATCTTCCTCTGGGTGCTCTTCGCCGTGGCAACAGCACTCAGCTGGACCCTCCAGTACACCCTCCAGCCGAACGAGGCCGCCGAGTATGGCTTCAAGACGATGGCCAGCGATACGTGCAAGCGCCTCAAGTCACGTACAAACACAACGGGCTTGTATCTGATCGTTCCCAACATCGCCACAACCGCCGTGGCCTTCATCGCCTCCTACTTCCGGGCCGGCCTCCTAGCACCGAGCCCTAGCGCATATCGGGAGTCCAAGGGGAGGCTCTATTTAGGCGTTGACTCGGGCAGAGGATTCCTGCATGCTAGCCGGCCTCGCAAGGGCATGTATGTGGTGCTGCTGCTCGCATCACTGCCGCTGTACTACTTGTAAGTCTGTTCCTACCGTTGTTAGGCAGCATAGCTCATAAACGCAGGTCCAACAGTCTCGTCTCGACAAAGTACTCTGCATACAACGCGTACGAGGTCCTTGTGTCCACCACCTTTTTCGAAGGCAGACCCTTTGACCTGGCCGACATCAATATGACTCGCTACGACTCCCTTAAGGAGACGCCAACCATGCCATCACCCGATCTGCAGTGGCCGGCCGAGTACGGTGCATCCGACGCTCTCAACAACTCGCTCGCGCGCCTGCAGCGGGAGCCAACGCTCTGGAAGAACCTTTCCCGCACCGACTGCATCAAGCAGTTCAACGAAGCCGTTTACACCCGGTACCGAACGCTCGTACTGGTGACCGACTATGAGAGTGACAGCAACAGCTCCAACTCAGCCCTGGCTGCCACGGTCCTCCCTGGCTACCGGCTCAAGTCGGCCTCTGACTCGCTCATCGCCCTGTGCCCCGATTCGTATCTAGAGAGCTACAACGGCACGATACATCCGTCCGAGACGCCGTTTCTGAGTTTATACGAGAAGCATATAGTTACCGAGAAAGTGAGGTTCTTGTCTCCCACCCAGGCCCGCGAGTGGGCGACCAACGGATCACTCTCGGCTGACGTCTCACCGAACCACACCTTGGAACGTCGACGAGGGCCGCCACCAGGTCGACCCAACTTTTCCAACCCACTGCCAGACCAAGATTTGTGCTACCGTTACTGGTCCGACAACGATCGGTGGATGCCTAACACTCGCATCTACCGCGTGCCGCAATGCCCTCTGCAGTACTGCTTCGCCGAGCCCGTCGAGACGCCGCGCATGTGCCAGGTGGTGTACAGCCCGCGCGTTCTCTTCATCCTATCCGTGTTCCTCACTTTCCTGTTCGCCGTCATCTCCATGGCCCTTTATCTGCGGTGCGCGTGGGAGGGGCTCTATAGTAGGGAGGACGCGAGCGAGTATTTCCGCTACGAGAAGCCAATGTACCGCCCGGGCTGGTCGGAGGAATTCTACGGCGAGTATGAAAGCGACTGGAGGTTCTACTCCCACCGCCGCATGCCGTGGCACCTCTGTGTCCTCAGTATAGCCGTCTTCATTTACGTCTTTGTTCTATGGGGCGACGCGGGGAGCGTCGGGGGGGAAGTCAGATATTATCCCTCTAGTCCTGGGTGAGTAGTGTCCTAGAAACAACAAATGAAGCAGCGCTGACAAGATGGTTGCAACAGAGATGAGACTTGGTTCTTCAAGGTCAGTTTCAAATCATGTAGCCGCTATACCCCGTACTAACTAGAGTGCAGGCCCTCGCCTTGAACAAGACTCTCCACATCGTCTTTGAGGTGCAGCTTTACTTCCAAGATGCCGATGTCCGCAAACGCTTCTTTCGGGTCACACCGGACGTGGACTACCAGGATCCAGGGAAGGAAAACTGGGGGCAGGAGATGCTGAGGAAGACGGGTGCGTTCTTCAAGAGCAGCGAGACATACCTCAAGTCGTCCCTGGCTGTGCGGTCGTTCCTTATACACGCGGTTTACGAGCTCATCTTCATCACGCAGCTGATGGGCGCGGCACCGCTGGAGGAGGAGGCCGGCATGCTCGAGGGGTCCAAGCCCCTGGCCTTCACCACGCTCGGCGTGCCGGATTTCAACAAGCGCGAGACCGGGATCGATATCGGCTTCTTCTTCTTCAACTGGCTCGTCTTTGTCGGCCTCCCGTCAACACTGCTGGACGTCATCTTCTATGCCACGACTAGCCTCCCGGCGATTCTGCTAGACGCCATCTTTGACAAGGATAGCTACTTCGCGGATAAGAAGGAGGAAGTCATGTCCCCCTCTTCCTGGGTATTTATCTTTGCCTGCATTTTGATACGCATTTCTGGTAATATGATCTACGGGGGGTTACGCTTGTTCAAGTATTGTTGTTGTTGTTGTCGTCGTCGGAAGCATTCTCGTTAAATCCGGTTGAGTTATTTGGGGTCGACGGCATTGATAGGGATGTGCAGTCAAGGACCGCATCGATCTGAGTTGAGTTTGGTCGAGGGTTTGGGAATGCTAGAGCCTAGGAGTCCTAGGAGTACCAGGCTGGCACTGGGACAAAGGCTGGGAGTGTGCAAAGAGGTAATGCCGCCATTTGAAAATGAGATGTGATGATTATGGGTAAGGATTTTTACTATAGATAGAAAAATGAAGAGGAGACGACGTTTGATGATGAGCAAAACTATTTGACCATGTCATGATACCTAAACTTGACAGTGGTTCATGTTTATGTTTGGAGTTGAGGTACGTACTTCAAACTGTGGGGAAGACGATGCCCCACTTCTTGTTTATCGATCTCAGCTTGACAACAACCTTGCATCCATCACTCGCTCACTCACTCACTCACATCCATCTCATCAATATCGACAACTTGAAAGAAACAAAGCCAACCACTATTCTCTTACAACATTAAAGCATAAAAGAATATTCAACACCTTTCATCACAAACTCTACCCCAAAGAACATATATATCCCTTTGTTTCTATTCCCAGAAACACACAACACAAAGATGCTCCGCCGTCCAGCCACAACACTCACCATCACATCCGAAGACGTAGCCGCCTACGAAGACAGGCGCGCAAGAGAAGCCCTCGTAGCAGCACAGCAGGCTCGAAGGGCTGCCGCTGTAGCTGCCGCTCAAGCTCAGGCACAGCAACAGCAGCAGGAGGCGGATATGGAGGGTGTGGATCGGGTTTTGCAGGAGAGGGAGAGGGAGGGCGAGATTAGGAGGGCGAGGGATGAGAGGATTGGTGTTGGAAGGAGAAGATGATTTTTTTTTCTTCCCTATCAGAAGATGGATTGTTGGCGAAAGGTATGGACTCAACTTGTTCTTTTAATATACTACTTGGATTCATTATTGACAACACATTTCAGGAGTAGCAACACCCATCTTGATGAACCAAGTCATGACTTTTTTTTAATTATTCTCTATTGATTAAATGTACATATTAAAAAAAAAGGAAACAGCTCGGCGTGAGCGACATGTCGGCCGTAAAAAAAACAGCTCTACTACCCAACCATCCCTTCCTTTCCATCTCTTTTTTCTTTCTCTTTCTTCCCAGTATGAGAATGGGTGTGATTACTTACATACAAAAGACGGGATAAAGAACACGCCCTTTTTCCAATGCAACCCAGCAACAAAGAAAACATAATGATCCTAACACATGTGTGCAAAATGCAATGCATAGACCGCTTAGTTGAGATAAACCCAGAACAACACCGCCATCCATGCTACACGCCATGTCGTCGTCCACAGCTCGCGTCCAACCACGCTGAGAGCCTTTCTACCGCCAACACGCTTCTGCTGGGTCCCCGTGTCAAGGAAACTGGTGTCGAGATGGATCCGCGGCCCGCCGTCGGCTCCCCATCCCCAACGCTTGGCGTTTCGGCCTCCGCCCGTTCCGCGCCGAGCTTGCCACCGGGGCGAGGCTGAAGGCGCGGGAGACTTGCTCCGGGCGTTGCGTGGTGCTGCGGCAGAGACCCGCGAGGGGAGATGGTGCGCCGATGTACCTGATGACGATGTTGTGCGCGAAGGAAAGGCCTCAGGGGGATCCATCTTGTCCTTATACAGAGGTAGGACGGTTGAGGCGGATTGTTTCTCAGGCTCGAGGGCGAAAGGTGTGAGTGAGAGGGCGGGAACCAGGAATGCCCGAATGGTGAGGAGGACGAGGGTGACGATGAGAAAGACGATATACTCCATGTATGTATGGAACTGGTTGGGCAAAAGACACAGATGCGTCTGAATCGTCTGCTCTGGCGCTCCTGGGAGAGGCTTGCCCTTGGCATCAATAGGGTTAAACAAGCTGACCATGAGGAAACCCGGTGTGGGAACGCCCATGGCCATGCTCATACTCTTGACCGTGATTTCGCGAACGTTCTCCTTCGCATCCGAGTGCACCAACTCGCAGTAGTCATGGTCGTCTCCCGAAAAAACGTGTTTGACGTTGCCAATGCTCTTCACCAGCTTGACCGAATCAGCTTCGTTGAGCACGTTCTGGTACTGGTATCCTCCCACGACGCTGATAGCATTCCGGTTGTCAGGGATGACAGGCCCCTTTTGCCCCTTGGGAACCTTTGCTGGCGGCCAATGCTCGCGCTTCGGTCCGCAAGGGGTGCCAGGTGCACGATACAATGGGACGTGAGTAAGAAGAATCGTAGGAAAGTCAGGTCCCTGAGAAGCCGCCTCTGCATCAGCAGCACGGCCCCAGGTGGGATTCGACTTGTCCAGCTCCTCGACATCATGCGGGTAATGCAGTCCTCCCTCAAGATCATGCCAATGGCGCAACTCCTCCTCCACAGCCTTTCGCTTCGTGACCTTGACGTTCTCCAGAAATTCGTTTACGGGCCCGTAAATCGGCTTCAGATCGTGTTGATTTCTGTACTCGGAGGTGTCTGCACTCAGAGAAACTGAATCGACCGACACAATGGTGTGGTTTCCGATAACATCCACGCGATTCACATCGCCAAAGAATGCGCCGAAGCGATCTCGCACTGGAACTTGAACCTGGGCACCAAAACCCAAGTCATGATTCCCTGGAAGACTGGCTACAAGCTTTCGCCCGCGCTGCCAGGATCCAGGCACCTCGCCACCCTTGTTCCAGCTGTCGAGGAAAATATCCCCGAATCGCTCATACTCTTGCAGCCAAAAGTCGTCTCCGTATTTGTTGTGCCATGTCTTGACCCATTTCTTCTCGTCCTTGGAACGTCCCCGTCCCCATTTCGGATCGACAAAGTTGCCCTTGCTCGTCTTCCACTCGCGGCCGCCATCGAATAGATCACCAAGAAAGAAGACGCTGTCTGGATGCAGCCGATGCTGCATCGCGCCATAGCCACGCTTGAGATAGTTGTCGGTTATGAGCACCGTCAGGGGGTTTAAAGGCCATGGTCGGCCAGGATATGAATGCGGATCGATAAGCTGGGGATCGGCAACGAAGACGAGGTGGTGCGGTTTCGCATCCTTCGGCTGCAATGTTGTTAGTCGGCCTTTCTTTGAACTCGAATCGCACATTTCTTGTCGTGGATAGCCTCCTTTAGTGTAAACATACCCATTTCTCCCAATGATCCCAATCGCAGTTGGCCACCTTCCCATCAAACACCCACCTCTCCCCATAGAGCAGCACAAAGACCCAAAACACGACCAGCACGTGCGGGAAGCTCAGCACCCGGCGAGACGTGAGGTTGCGACGCACCTGGTGCGCTACCCTCCTGCCCGCCGCGATGGCCATCCTCCGCCACGGACCGACGGCCCACCGGCCTACCTGGTGGCCTATCTGCTTGGTGTTGAGCCAAAGCACCTCGGCTACCGACAGGTCGTTGAAGTTGATCTTGGCGTTGGGGCGATACTGGTAGTGGCGACCCGACATGATAGCGCCATGCCCTTGCGCTGGCAGAGCGACTCCTCCTCAAGCCCGTGCCTGTTTCCGTGTTCAAGTCCGTACGTATTTTATGTGTTCAAACGTTGTGGTTCGTAGAATGTCGCGGGTCGTCGTCTCGGCTCAGTGGATTGATCGACGATCCGGGGAACAAGAGCCCCTTGAAGCAACAGCTCAGCGGTATTCTGGTCAAAGAGTATCTCGTCTCGCGGTTTTCGGACACAATTCAAAAATCGTCGTAGTCGTCGCAAATCTGGCGCGTGTCTGACTTAGTTTTGAAGAAGAGAAAACGAATGTCAACAAGAAAAGCTTGTTCTCAAAGACAGTTTTTGTCGCCTGTTGTCAAGTTGGAAGCAAGGAAGGAAGCTCCTCAGTCGCAGCAGCCACTCAACGCTGGCGGGCCACGGCGGTCAAAAGTGGATTGCTTGTTCCCTTCCTTGAGCTGCTGCACCGCGTGACGAGCCCTGATTGGTTCAACTTTGTCTCCGGCCGCGGCTGCGAATTTCCGGGGCATGGCGCGCCTTTCGGGGGGCTTGATTAGCGCTACGACCCCGCTATCCAGGGGTGCCTAGCGCCCAAAACTGCACGTCTTCAGGGGCACAGGCGATGGGACAGGAACTCGGCCGATGATCTTTGAGAAAACAGAGAGACCGCTCATGTTCGTATTCATATGCATACGAGAATGCAATTAAATCCAAGCCAAAAACTTTATAGCCCTTTTTCCCAATGCCAATCATGTGCTATGATGCTACAAAATGCTCATGCGTATGATGCCTCAAGTCCTAAACTCCGTCCAAATGCCATCCAAACGTGAGGCGAGGAAGCCAATATATGTACATGCGTGGGTATGCACATGTAAAGAAATCAAAATCAAAACAATCCTGGCTAGACTACCTTCGGCGATAGTCGTCATCATAGTCATCGCCCTCATCACTATAGTCGTCTTCTTCCGGCGGAGGAGGAGGCTCCTTCTTCTCCTTCTTCCGGAAACTCAACAGCCTCTTGAAACCGCTTGGCTGTGCTGGCGCTGGCGCCGGCTCTGCTTCTAGCTCCGGCTCTGGCTCTGCGGCTTGTGCTCCTTCATCATCATCATCGGCGTTATAGTCGTAAAATAGCTTCGGCACCAGCAGTCGGTATGTCTTGGTGATGCCCGCCGGGTCCTTGGGGTTGATCTCGACATTCAGGCAAATATCCAAGCCACCCTCCAGGTCAACGGCATACTTATCTGCGTCCTTCATCTGCTTTGTGGATAGGCCTGTTGGGGTCCTGTAGAAAGGACGGGTTGGAGGCAAGGCGCTCACGTCGTTACGGGAGTGTGACATGGCCCTCGATCCAATGGTCTGCGTGCGGCGAGGCTGAGCCATGAAGTACGAGTCGTCGCCGTCCGAATACTCATCATAGGCTGCTCCACCTCGGATACCTGAAGGACGCTGTCGTTGAGGCGACTGGGGCTCGTCCCAATACTGCTCGTCGTCGTCGTATCTGTCATCGTCTCCCCAGGTACCATTGATGCCGCCATCATCAGCAGCGCGACGCTGACTAGGTCGTCGACCAAAGCTGAAGAAGCCTGCCTTCTTGGGTTCGGCTGGACCACCGCCAACAGACATAGACCTTGTGAGCTTGGCCTTAGGAGGTCGCTCCGAGTTGGTCGAGTTGCGGCGTGATAGACTGCGGAACAGGCCACCACCACCTCCTCGCGTAACTGGAGGCCGGGATCCACGGACCGAGTCTCTTGACACCTCCGGTGGTGTATCCGTGGACTTGCTCCTGGACAAGGAGAGTCTCCGGAACAGACCGCCTCCCTGAGGTTTGGCTGGTGGGGGGCTCGGGGTTCTCTCAGGCGACAGAGGCGGTGTCGGGGGTGGTGTGCTTCCTGGTGCCCATTCGCGAATTGAACACCAGTTTCGGTGGGGGAGGAGGTGCTTGTTGTTCCTTGGCTTTCCGTCTACTCCTTGCTGGAAGATGGGAATCATATCCTCATCAGTCTGCTTGTCGAAGTGATGCACCTTGTTCCTCTTGTTCAGCACATCGGCCAGCATGTCAGGTGGCGGTGTGTTGGCAATGGCTGAGGAGATGATGTTGGGCATGTATCGAGGGTCCTTGTGCTTGGCAAGTCCCAGCTTAGGGTTGGAGTAGAACTGTCCAACAGCTGCAAGATGGACGTCGCCGCTCAGAATGGTGACTCGGAGCGACTTGTCGATGGCGAGATCTTGCAAGTCTTCGATAACAACGCTTCGCTCCTGCTTGTGGTTCTTGGCGGTCCAGTGGTCGTTCAGATCGTCCAAAACCTCGACTCCTCCGTCAATGTTGTTCAGAGCCTTTCCAAACATGCCAGTTCGTCCAAGAGCCTTGACAGGGTCCATAAGCCTCGAGGTCAAGCTATTGTCTTGTTAGTATCAGGTATCCAGCGCAATGACAGGTAACTTACATGTTTTCGAGCCAAACCAATCTGGGGTACGCAATAGGAATGCCCAGGAGTACCAGCAGATGCTCAACCTGTCCACGTCGCACTTCGGCATAAAGACGGTTCATGATCTTCTCCCATGTCTGATCCGAGATAACGTCGTGTTCTGTCCTTTCCATACGGCAGTCCACAGCCAGCAGAGCCACCCTCGAGCCGACAGACATGAACAGACTGCGGCCGAGCTCACCAATAAACGGACCGGGCTCAGAACCAACGATCCAGCTCGGCTCAGAGCTTTCTGTCTCATCCATGATGGACTGATGTTGGAACAGCATGTAGTACTTGAAAGCAACAGCTCCCAGACCACTGAAGACGGGCGACTTCATGTCATGATGAGGGTAGGAGCCATATCCATCAAAGATGTCGTGGTCGTCGTACATGTTGACCATTGGGATCTGCGAGTTGGCAAGGCCAAACAGTCCCTGGGAGAACCACATGGAGTAACGCTCAAGGTAGAACTTCTCCATCTCATCTTGCATCTCAGGCGTGAAGGCCGTGGTGTGCTTGTGAACTGGGTTCTTGATGCTGAGCCACTCCTTGAAGAGTTCACATTCGTCAGCGACACAATCGTTGTAGATCTGATCACCACCGCCAATCATAAGATGGAAGGGCCGCGTCTGGTGGTTGTTCAACACGTCGCGCCACATAGGGTCAGGACCGCTCAGCTCATCGGGCTTCACGCTGAGGCTGAAGCCGTTGCAGCTGTAGAACATCATGTTCATGGTCTCGCCCGCTGCAGGCACCCAGAAGCCCGTGGCAGGTCCACGGTTGATGCGGTAAGCAATCCGTTGCTGCTTCTCGCGCAGCTCAACTTCGATGTTGAACCGCCAGAAGGTGTATCCCCGTTCGGCATGAAGTCGGAATCCTCTGACATCCTTATACTTTTGAACCTTCTCGCCGTCAACACCCACGCGCTTTCTCCGGCTAGCAAAAGATCCAGGAAGATCCTTAGCGCCATCAGGAGGAAGCACATCAGGGGGGCTACGGCTCTGCTCAAAGAGACCCTCATCAGTCTCGTCACGAGACAGATCCTTTGCCTCCTCGAGATGCTCCACGGGGCGCACGTAGAGGGTTTCTCCTCTACGGCCCACCTTGGGGTGACCAGCGATGGGGTCGACGTATTCAGGGGAGAGATCACCCTTGACACGATGAGGAGGCGGGGGCAGTAGCTCAATGTCCTGGACAAAGAGTCGAAGCGTAGGCGCAATCTCATAGGAGGAGTCAGCATCTTCTGTGACAATCATGACACTGCCTCGCCACATCTCTCGTTCTGAGAGAGGGCCACCCCTCTGGGACCTATTGGGGGTCTTTTCCCGTCGAATGCCGCAGTATCTCAACAGCGGGCCACACTTGAGGAACAACGGGGGCTTAAATCGAGTAGGAGCTGAGACCGAGTCAGTATTATTCAGTAACCAGGAAGTAAGTGAACTCACCATTCTCATCGTATTCACCGTCAAAGGCCTCGGCCTTTCGTGGTCGAGCAGCGTAACCGTGACCCTTAGTCCGGTTATCCTGCTCCCACCAGGCCTTGTTCACATCTGGCTCAGAGACATGGGCGACATCTTTGATTTCCAGGAGCGGCCCAGCAAGACTGCCGACGGTGCCCTTCTTCCACTCATCGAGCCATTGAGGTGGCAGATACAGACCATCACCAGGGGCCATCTCCTCGCGAGGCTTGAAGATCATGTTTGAGATCTTGTGAGAATGCGAATCGTCGTCGGAGTAGTCGCTATCGGCCCTCTCATGTTTTCTGCGGGCAGCCGCCTGGTTTTCGGCGCGAGCAACATCATCCACCTCCTTCTTGCTAACGGTCTTGCTACGAGTAGGCGGTGGGGCGTACTCCTCGTCAGATGCGTACTCAGGCCTTGAGATGGGTTCAGTAACACGTCTCCTGATGCGCTGGTCGTCGCCGGGCATGGGAATATGATGAAGGTCCGGTCTGACGTCCATAGAGGGTCTCCGTGCCCCGGGTGGGTTAGGGGGGAGGTCCTTATCCCGCCTATACCGGCCAGTGGGCTGTTGGGTCACTGGGACAATGTCTTCTGGTTCATAGTAGTCATCTTCATCATCATGGGCTGGGGGTTGGTGCTTCGAGACGGGGGCCACTACAGGAGCAGCATGCGCTTCGGATGCCACCCTACGATGGTAGCTGTGATCTGCTGGAGGTTGCTTCTTTAGTTTGTTGCTGCCGCTTCGTGTCAAAGAGAATCCCCCACTTGAGGAGGGTTGCGCCGGTTCTGGGAGAGGAACATGGTCTCGTGCAGCTCGTTCTCGGAAGCTGAGGTTGCGCTTGGGAATACCAGAATCCAATTTCGTGTGCCTAGGTGCTGGGTGAACTTCTTCGGGTTCCAGTAGTGCGCCGGAACTATAATGTTGCGCCTCCTCTGGTGGGTGTTGTGTAAGAGGGCCTCGATGACGACTCGAGCTCTCCTTCTGAACGGGAATTTCGGGAGGCGGCTCGCGGTACGTCTCTCTGGGTGCTTCCCTTGGGGTTTCTTGTGGAATTTCCCTGGAATAGTCTCTCGGGGCGTCGCGGGGGATATCTCTGGGTGCTTCTCTAGGTGCCTCTCTGTGAATTTCTCTTGGCACTTCTCTGGATACCTCTCTGTGCGCCGGACGTTGCGCCACGGCAATTGGAGCCGCAGCCGCTGAGGGACGCCTCTCACCGTAGGCTACAGAAGGTTTTCGTTCATGGGTGCGTGGTTGCTGGACTGCGGGCTGCTTTCCGGCCCTCAATGCCTGTCTTTCTCTGGCTCGTCGTTCGGCGGCTTCAACTCGGGCGCGTTTTTCCTCCTTGGTGATGCTATCGAGCGTCAGCTCAAGCCTTTGGAGGGGCGATCGGTCGTCTGCGAGGTACTTTTTAGAGCGTCCTGAGCTACCGCCAGTGGTTGCCCTCCTGGATATCTGGTCGTATGCGCTGGCGCTAGAGTCCCGCCTTGCGAGGTCTGCTTGCGCTCGGTCAGATTGCTGGTATTCTCGGGCCCTCTGAGAGGACTTTTGGTAGTCGTCGTTGTCCATGTCGTCAGGCTGCAGGGACGCGCCGCCGTACGGTTGTGGTGGTGCCGGTGCGCCTGCTGCGGTGTAGGTATAAGGAAGACCACCGTTGCCGTAGGGGTGCCGATAGCTCACAGGAGGACCGCGAGGAACCTCTGGGGCAGCAGGGAGAATGGGTGACAAGTCACCGTCTTCGTCTTCTTCGTCTTGTTGACGGCTTGGGCGGCGAGGTCTTCTACTGTCGGAAGGCTCTCCAGGTCCTTGTCGGTAGGAAGGCGGTCTGGGTGCTAGTCCTTGAGGCGCAAAGCTTGCAGCAGAGGGCGAGTGTGGACTAAAGGTAGATTCGGAGGGAGCCTCGGTGTTCTGGGTCTGTATAGAAGCACGATTTGATCTGCGAACTGGGGGAACGTCGAAAGAAGATCTGCGGTCAGCATTATAGGTATAGTCGTCCGACTCAGACCTGCGGCGTGCGTGGCCGGCCTGGGCGACCTTTGGGCCGGGCAGTTGGCCCCAGTATGGCGTCGACATTGAGGCTGACTACTGGGTATCGAGAGCAGGGCTAGCAGCTTGATTGGACGGCGCGTGAGAGACAAGAGGCAGAAAAAGAGGATTGGATGGAGATCAGATGGCGGCGTCGGCTCGCGCGTGCGCACTGTCGGAGGCGGGTAACTAGGCTTTGAGGCCTGGTTCTGGTCCCGTCTGGTTGTGGGAGCGAAGCTTGGTGGTTTAGGCGCTAGCTTGGACGGACAGATACTGGAGACAGTCTAGAGATGGACTCCGTCACGGATGGAGTTTGACTGGACAGCGGGGCGCGGTGTCTAGGGCTCATGCGAGCTGCCGGGCTAACTAGCCAATGCTTTGCAGGTTCTGGCGACGTTGGCGGAGGCGATGGACCCGACCGACCGAGGGAAGGAAAGAATTTTTCCTGGCGTCTCAGGATGATGAGTTGGGGAGGGAAAAGGACGAGGTTGACGAGAGAAGGGAAGAGGTCCTTGTATCGAAGCTAGGCCGTTCCATGGGCCGACAGCTGGTTCAAACCAACCAGCAACTGCCTAGGAACCGCCCAAGCCCAAGCTACAGGGGTTATTCTGCCGCCGAGGAGCTGCTACGGGGACCTGTTCACACCCTGCAAGAGGCCCTGGTTCATCATGGGCTTTTTTTTCCCAGCCTCGAGGTTATGGATTGCTCGGCTGTTGCAAACCCTCGGCGTTTTCTCCAACAAAATGTATACACTTTACGCCGAGTACGTAGCATCAAAGAGAAAAGCCAAGGAATCATGGACACTAGCATGGGTCTCAAAATCGCCTGGCTAGAAGCAATTTTTCCATTTCCTTGGATTTCAGGCTGGGGATCGCTGGGCTGACCAGGCTGTGCTGAGAATCAAGCAGGCTGGGGGCGGGGCGGCGTCACCAACTTTTGAGCTCCCTCCTCCGGGACCCAGAAAAAATGCGGGTGGCTGGCACACGGAGCCACGGAACGGGCCAGGGTCCAGTTCAGGCAAGACATGGGCACGACGGGAGGCGGGAGGGAGAGCTGCAAGGAACGGATAGCGACTGTAACAATGTCACGGCGAATGAACTTGAGGGCAATTCATTCTTGGTTTTACGGTGTAGCAGGGCAAATCTGGAAACAATGGAGATGCGACCTCATGCTGCATACCCTCATGTACGACAGTTGCAGCTGAGCCAATGTCTGGCAGCTGATGTTCCCAATCAAGTCCCCTAATGCATCCAGACCGTTGGCGCGCGCGGACGGGATGGCCCGGCCGAACTCTGTCTTGACTGACATCCATCATTCACACATTCATTCAATATCCATTACAACAATGACAACGTGTCAAGAGGCCAGGCGAGGACAGAACAAGGCAATTCATCAATTGCCGAATCTTGCTTGTCGTTTAATTACTCCGTTGCACAAATTACAAAGGATGGGGCTGACATCATGCCCAACCACCTCTATAGAAAAAGCCACTCAGCCATCTCTGCATGCCGTCACCCGTGGCCGTCAACGGCTTGTTTGATTGATGGACCGTTTTTGACTCCTGCCGCAGGGCACAGCTCGTATTGCCGACAAACCTTATGTCAAGACAACAACGCCCATGCCCATTCCGTCAACTCCATTAAGCCTTAGGTGCAGTGGCAGCATATTGAGCCTTTGCCGTCTTGATGGCTTCCTCCAGGCGCTCCTGCTGGTCGTTCGAGCAGTCGACGAGCCTGCTGTTCAGCTCGTCTTGAAACTTGGCCATCTCCTCCTCGTAGGCGCCAATGGCATTACCAATTGATGGGGTGAGGGGGAATTGACTGATGCGCTCGGCCTGGTCACCAAGCCGCTTGATAAGGCTCCCCTGCGTGTATCTCGTCTGAAAAATGTTAGATTGACCACGGTGAAAGTTGAGAGATACATACTCTTTGCAGCTCTCGGCAAAATTCCTTTTGCTCATCCTCGCTGAAGTCTCCCGCTTCGGCATCCACGTTGGCCTTGTTAATCTCAGAGATACCTTTGTACAGGTTGAAAATCCCGGCAAATAGATCCTGTTCCCTCTTAGCGATAACTCATCTTGATTCATGGGCTGAATTCAACGAACATGGACACTAGAGGCGTCGTATCCAAGGACTGGCATACGGTCAATGGCAGTCCTGAGATCAGTCGAAAGCGATGAGATCTCGTCAAAGTCGTCGGATGTCTTCTTCGGAGACGGTGCCGCGGAGACGACCGGCGCTCCCAGAGCGGCAACGAGAAGAGCGAGCTTTGTGATGTACATTTTGTCCAGTGAATAGGAGGAGGCAGTGATGTTGAGTTGAGTGGATTGGTAAAGTCGGGATGATACGATATCAACATCGCCTTTTGTAACAGAGTTGATGGCATCGAAGCTCGTATATCGATCCAACGGGAAATGGCCTTCCGATCCAGTGGACATGTCTCTCATTCAGATTCCCGTGTCTTCGATCTTAGCCAAAGGGCCGAATTTTTTATGCTGCCATTCCGCACTCTGAAGCAAGTATAAGATCCGCAGCGGGAAGTTTGTCGGCATCATGACGCCCTGGTGGCGATGAAGCTATTCCCTTGCACATGATGATGACCAGAGAGCGAGCCTACCTTGATTGAAGTCAGTATGTCAGTAAATAAATGGCATAGGTAGTACTCAACCCTTCTGGCGGTGCAAGTTTCCAATGTTACAAACCTATTCTCAAGACGTAACTCTGTCACTTGTGTAAGCATCTATCCTACAACGGGTGAACGAGGTTCGACAACACCCATGACGAGTCTTGTAAAACAACTGCCTCAAAAAATCCACTGTCTCGATCAAGTTGAGTAATCGTCAAAGAATCACAGAATCTACATCCGTCTAGTCACACGTAGATCAGGGTCCATAACTACTACAATGACGGAACAAAAATCCCCGCCTGTACTGCGGAAACTTGACGGAACGCGGGCAAGAATGAGCTGAGCGGGGGATCCGAGACACCCGCCTCAATGTGATGAATCTGCGACATCGAAATCCACTGTGACTGAACCCCCACGATGCGAGAGTAGCATCAGCAGGCATGCAGCCGTCGAGGGACGATCCGCATCCTCTCCACGAAACACGGGATGAGTGAGGGGCAGTGGAATTGTCCCTTTTCTCCTCTTCCTGACTCGGATCTCGTCGAAAGTTGCAAGAATTGGAGTTGTCAAGTATGCCGAGCCACTACTGTGGGCAGATGCCTCGTAAGTATTTGCCAAGTACATACAGAGTCGATTGTCTGCTCAGCATTGAGGTGAGTGAGAGCTTCGTCAAATGGCTGCACAAGGCCAAGGGGCCGGGGCCTCGGAGCAACTCAATGAGGTGAGTGAGAGCAGCCGGTGTCAATCTGCATTACTCAGGTAGCCACCGCTCGACAACCTGCAGAAATGAGGGGAAGTCAAAGCAACCAACAGCTCGTACATGTCGTCGTCTTGACGCCCGTGTTAGTAACATCTTATCAGATCCTACTGATCTTCTCCACCCATGCAGGAAGGAATCACACCCAACGGCAGTTACGATTATCTCAATGGACGTGAGCTCCTGCCATATGCCGGGTGGCAGCCACCTCAAAGCCACGCCACGTGAGGGACCTCCTTCACACTCCAGATATCATCACAATCTTCAAACAAACACCAAAAAAATCGCAAAAAATGCCAAAATGCCAAAAAGAAAGCTGATGGGCACTGGGAGATTGCTCCCGCCAGGGCTTGAACCTGAGACCTTCGCATCACCGATATTACAGTGTAAACTGAGGTATTAGTACGACGCTCTAACCAACTGAGCTACGGAAGCCGATCAGCTGTGGCGAATGTGGTGTTCCGCCGTTGTTTTTCCGTTCCCGCAAAGGAGGTTATGCAGGTGCGACTTCCGAACATGGAAGAACTTGACCAAAGAGCTTCCTAAGATTTCAGGTATCATGACCATTGATGAGCATGGGCGTCAACCCCCATGGCGATGACCATGCAGCGTGCATATCTTTAGAGCTTCGTGGGTGGCCTCAACTGCCTAGCTCGCATGGCCTCGTTGCAACCACGAAAATTCTCCTTTCTCAAGCAGGTTGGGAAACATCAGCCCATCATTTTGAGGCGGTATCGGCTTATAACCATTCTATTCATGATACCCAAACTCCATAAGATCCACCGATCCCGATCTATCCACGAGAAAATAAACATGTATCCCCCCACGCTCCGGACTAGGACCCCACGTTCCATCAAGTTTCGGTCTTTTCTGGCTGTACTATGTTTGGCCGTGGGTAGACCAAGGACCGGGCACCTTCCCATGCTCGATTTCCCAACGGAGTCAGGGAAAGAAACATGTAGAGCGGTACGAGAAACATGATGGTAAAAGCTGCAGCCCAAGGCGTGCAGAGGTCTTCCTCCAGACGGTGCATATAGTCGGGAAGGGTCACGAATGCCATTTGCTCGTCAGAGTCCAGCTGCAGTCCTTCGTAGTATACCACGTGGGACTGCAATATCTTGTAAACAGTCATGCCTGGTCTCCCGATGGACTGTGAGACGGACTTGTGCCGAATAATCTCTGGCGTGACCGAGATTTTGACCCGGGCCCTCGAGTTCAGCACTCGGGCGCCTGGCCTCCGTTTCCGAACTTGCTCTCGATATCGCTCCGCCACCGCCTTGGAAGACGTGTAAGCCTCTTGGCAGAGGTTGATTTGACTCAAACTGAATGGCTCTCCTGGCTGGACCCAGTTGAACGAAAAGATTGCTGGTGTCAGGCGTATGTGTACATTGATCCACCCCGCGTAAGCAATCACTTCGTGGAGGGCCTGGTGCACCTTGCGAACAGGAGCCGGTTTATGACCTTCGAACTCTGCGGCGTAGGTATAAGCCGGCTGCAGCATAGCCAAGGTTTGGGCGCACACTTCGTCAACCCTGTCCCAAAACCAAGGAGGAACCTGCGTTATAAGATACATCTTGTTCATGCGAGCTCGAATCTTGGAGCGTTGGAATCCTATGGCTGATGTCAGCTTGGGGTTTTTTTAAATGTAGTGTCACTGTCACGCAACATACCTTCTGCATCGATGAGCGCACTATCGGTCGAGCTCAACAACGCCAGATGCTCCGAATCAGCGCCAAAAAGCAAACATGAAAAAACATTGGTATCGAGAACCTTGAAAATGATGGATGTGAGAAGGCATGTCCGCTGCGCCTTATCGGTAAGTAACCTCCCCCACTTCCCAGCTCGTGCATCAGGATGTGCAACAAGTTGGACGTATTCGAGAAACTCTTTCGGGTACTCTCTCAACCAAGGGTGAATTTTGCGTGCGTTGGAATTTTCTCTCGGACGAGATAGCCCTTGAGCGAGGGCGTAAACATTCTTTAAGAGTGTGTTGAAGTGGCTCTCATAGAACTCGTCTGGCAAGTCTTGACCAACGAGACTGAAATCGAGGGCAAGACGGCTTGGAGAAAACGACCTGAGCTCATTCATCTCGGGGCGTACAATAATGACAGTCCAATGAGTATCCTATTCCGAATTCGACTGCTTAGATACGACGTGTGTTGTGATTATTGGTAGAGTGTACAACGGGTATATGTGACGATTGGACAAAGGGGCTTAGGCAAAATGAGTGACAGAAGATGATCGCGTTGGCGTCATGAGTTTATCGGAACGAGGAAGATCTGAAAGATGAAGACGTCGCTGAGCTCTGAGGAAGAGCGGCGAGAAAGGTGAAGCCGGAGCTTATCATCAAGAGCGAGCCGCTTCGGTTCTTGCTCTTGGGGGTCGTTTCCTTTGTCTTGGAGACATCCTTCTCAAAGGAAGTGTTGGTTCGAGTGTTAGGCTCCATGGCGGCGATGTTGGACAAGTAGAATAAAGAAGCAGTTGTGGCAGCAATTCTAGGCAAGGGGATCAAAGAAGCTCGAGGTGGTGTGGTGAGGGCTGGGCTTCTTCTTTGTCCATGGGCGAGGGCAGTCTATTATAAGTGTGCCATGTGCTTGCTACAGTACGTAGTATGGAGTCCAACTCCAGATGAAGTGAAGACCCGGCATGCCAATCCTGGTCAGCACGCTGATCGTGCAGGTCTCGGAAGATGGTCCCTGAGGGGCTCAATCAAAGACACAAAGGGCTGTGAGGGTGGGATGGAATGGAGTTTGAGACGCGTCGACATTCCAGAAAGGCATAGCCAGTGCCTGAGCCGTGCATGAGAGCGTGGACGTGGATCATCATTGGGAGCACTCGATGGTGCAAAATACGTAATGCGGCGGGTGCGCACCAGTTGTCACTCGATTCGCGGGACAATGTGGGACAAGGGAGACCAATAGGCCAACATGAGAATCCCGCCCTGTCTTGACCCGCGCCGGCGATGAATGGTGCAGGTGCTCCTCTCCTTGAGTGGGTGAATTCGAGGCTTAATTGCTGGCGTCGAGCTTGGGATCGACGCCCTTGACGCCTCATTCAAGGGAGAGTGACGCAGCGAATGTTGGTTGTCGACACAAGTTGGCACAAGTTGGTCAAAAGATGGCAGCTGACTGGCCGTAGACAATTGTGTGAAACCGCCTTTGCCGTTTGTATCTCAGCCTACCATTTTCCTTTTGTCCTTTTGTCCTGGTCTTCTTGTCCCCACGCAGACATGGACGGGCGTGATACTATCTGTTGTGCCGCCGGCATCTCCGGCTATGGGGGGTAAGAAATGTCTAGATTCCGGTATGCATGCGAAATGGTGCGAGGCACGAACGACCGGAACAAAAAGAGCGTGGGTTGAGCCGTTTTGAGGTGGAGGCCAGGATGGGGGTCACCACGTTGTATGACTTGAAAGCCATGACAGCGCATGAGGCACAAGAAGCGCGTGAAACACACGAAATGGGCGCAGCAACTGGTAGCCGTGAGCTCTTTTCCGTGACATGGGCTCACTCTTACGAGCGGCACATGCCTTGATGCTGATGCGAATCCTCGTGACAAGGAATCCTGCTGCATCTTGTAGTCGAGTTACATCAAGCGACTGAGGCCCAAGACTAGCCTAGTAGTTGGCAGTGAGCCAACCTTGGTGTGGCCGTGTTGGCATGGAGGAATCTCTCGGGTTGCATTATCGCGGCATAAAGGGAAAATGTGAGATTAGTCCTCGTGACGGCCTTTCAATGTCCGTGTCCTTGGATCAAAGGGGAAAAGAGTCCGGTCTGGGTGGTGTATCAATTGAGAATTCTCGGCGTGAAAGAAACGTAGCCGAGTATCAAAGATAGGATTGTCCCTGCCATGGAGGCCTCGGCTAATTCAACAAAGTCGGATGAAACGAGTCTGACAATCCTGGGATGAAGGAGGAGAAGCTCGTCTTTGCTTCATCTTCATCCATCTCCAGCTAACACAGCACCTGCCGCTACCCACGACCTGGTCGGTAGCTCCCGTCAGTTCAATGCAGGCACCTGTCTGATCGACGGGAGAGGCTCTGACAAGGAGTTTCCCCACCGTTCACAAGCCTCCAGAATGGGAAACAACTCGAGAGGGCCTGTAGCCTGGGCCAGGTTTAAGGCATTAAGGCATAAACTCGACGGCCCACTTCCTTCCCGATTGGGTCGCTTGGGGTAAGGCACAACCTTCAAGTTACCTTAGGTCAGCACCCAAGATTTTTTGCGCTTCCCAATCTTCAAATCAAACAAGCCGCCTCTGCCTCTCTCCTACCGACGAACCTATAAACGTCACCTCCTTCGCGACTCCTCTCTCCCTTCTCGATCGAGTCGACTCTTGCCTGGCGCAAAGTCGCAAACGCTTCCTCTACCTGTTGTCGGAAAGAAGTAGTCGACCTACCAATTTCTTGCTCTCGCCCCACCCTCGCACCGCCTCCCACTTCTTTGCTTCGATCATTCAAACTTGCCCCGCGATCCCACATTCGCAAGTCAACACCCTCAACTGAACCGATATCTCGCGTACGTGCTCCAACGAGAAAACTCCATCACAATGGCCGCCGCTGCGACAGAGACACCCAAGATGGACGAGCAGGTCGACCTCACCACCATCCCCGTTGACCCCAACGGCAAGGAGTCTGCCTCTGATATCAAAGACGACAAGCCCGTCACTGTCTTCCACGACAAGGACAACTTCAACGTGAAGCACCCTCTTCAGAACAAGTGGACTCTTTGGTTCACCAAGCCCCCTAGCGGCAAGGTATGGCGGAACTGTTCTCACCATCATCGACCCGATACTAATACTACACACAATAGGGTGACAACTGGAACGATCTTCTGAAGGAGGTCATCACCTTTGATTCCGTCGAGGAGTTCTGGGGCGTCTACGTAAGTTCAATTTAACACGACAACCTCTCTCGAATCATACTAACTTTTTTAGAACAACGTTTCCGCCGTTTCTGAACTCTCCCTCAAGTCCGACTACCATCTGTTCAAGGCCGGTGTCCGCCCTGAGTGGGAGGACCCCCAGAACAAGCACGGTGGCAAGTGGTCCTACCAGTACAAGGACAAGCGAAACATCGACGTCGACCGTCTCTGGCTCCAGGTTATGATGGCCGCTATTGGCGAGACTCTCGAGGACGAGGACGACGGTGAGGTCATGGGTGTTGTTGTCAACGTCCGAAAGGCGTTTTTCCGAATCGGTGTCTGGACTCGCACCATAGGAAAGAGCATTCCAGGCCGAGGCGATGGTGACGTGGCCGGCGGCAAGGGCCGTAGCAATGAGAAGGGTAAGGACATTCTGATGAATATCGGCCGTCGATTCAAGGAGGTCCTGGAACTGCCTGCCACCGAGCAGGTCGAGTTCTCGGGTCACACCGACAGTGCTCACTCCGGAAGTACAAGGGCCAAGGCCAAGCACGTTGTCTAGGGTTATGCGCGATGACGAAAAGGGACGACATTGATTTAGCACGATATCCGATAATGACCATTTCATGCTTCTGACCATCTTGGGCCCTACGCAGCGGTGGACGAAATGGATGGCAAGTGGTTTGGGGAGGAAACTCGACGCAAGAAACGAAGTGGCTGGGGGCTGAGATGCGATGCTGGACCAAGACAACCACCCGGTCGTGGCCAGCCATGGCTCATCCCTGATTTCCTTGGTTCAAGTTTTATACTGGCGTTGCTCGGAGCTCTTTTCTCAAGTGGCAACCATGGAGGTTGAAAAGCCGGCCACTGGGGATATGAAAATAGATAATGCACATTTTGGTCACCTAGGATTTGCTGTGCTTTGATGACTTTGTGATTTTCGTACTAGATATGTTGCTTTGAACGAGCTCCGGCGATGCTCCCCTTAACCATGCAGCTTTATTATACAAATCTACAAGTGGTACAGTATATACAGAGATCTCCCATTATGGTCTTAGCTTTCATCGCCGCTGATATCATCAGGGAAAATAGACTTGACCAGTTGCTTCTTGTTGATCTTGCCCATGGCATTCCTTGGGATATGATCGACGAGTCGCATCACTTGAGGAATCTTATAGTTGGCAAGGCGATCCTTGAGGGCACGCCTCATGTCGAGCGCAGACCACTTCTTGACAACTTCATTATCGAGAACAAGGACAGCGCCTACCTTGTGTCCCCATTGACCGCTCGGCACCGCGACGACAGCCGCCTCGGCGACCTGAGGTAGGGAGAGCAGTTCGCGCTCGACTTCGAGAGCGCTGACCTTTTCGCCGCCAGTCTTGATGATGTCGGCCGACTTGCGGCCCTGGATAAAGTACAATGGGCCGTGGGCCCATGGTTGAGCGGCGGTGGCAGAAGGGACGGGGCGGCGAACGGCGACATCGCCTGTCTTGAACCAGCGGCCCTTACCGTCGGCATCGTCGACGAATTCGCTGGCTGTCGCTTTCGGGTTACGCCAGTATTCGCGGAAGATGGTTGGCCCGCGGAGCTGGATCTCACCAGACCGTTCTCGGCCTGTCTCCTGGTTGACCTCCTCGCCCTCCTTTATGATATCTCCTGTGTCGACATCGACCAGACGGGCCTGGACAGATGGCAGGGGCCAGCCGACACTGGCATCGACACGATCGGAAAAGTCGAGGCCGCAGCTTAGCGCCATACCAACCTCGGTCATTCCGTATCGCTCAAGGAGGACGTTGCCGTGGCTTAGATCCCTCCAAGCTGCCTTTATGGGGGTAGGCAGGGCGGCGGAGCCAGATATGGCGAGTCGCATATTCTCTGGTGAGATGGCTTTCCGGGCGGCTTCTTGAGCATCAGGAGCGAGGCTCTTGTGACTGGAGAGAAGACGGCTATAGACTGTTGGCACGACGGTGAAGAAGGTGATCTTCTCCTTGGAAGTCGAGGCACCGTTGGCGGCAGATGCGAGGAAAGGTGCGGATAGGCGCTTCCAGACAGCATCAGCGTTAAAGGGGAACATGAATTCGATAGTTGAGCCGGCGAGAAGAGGTGTCAGGATGGCATTGACGGTGCCGTGGATGTGGTGGAGAGGGAGGACGTGGAGGAGGTGATCGGCTGGAGAGTATTCCCAGGCCTCGAGCAAAGACCGAGACTGGGCTGTCAAAACCGATTGAGGCAGCAGAACACCTTTCTAGGCCAGGGATTAGTATCCAAGTGTTGCAAGTACGGCGCTGCCTATCTCACCGGCCTGTTTGTTGTGCCTGATGTATACAGCATCATCCCGGCCTCTCCAGGGTTGGAGTCGCCCAATTCGACCTTTTCATGACTTCCCCCACCAACATGCTTCTGAAGCTCAAGATGCGCCGGCTTAGTTGTCAGATCAGTCGCAAGCACCTCCTTGGCCTTGGCTGCGAACTTAGCCGAAGAAACAAGAAGAGACGCCTCGCTCTGGTTGAGGATATACTGAAGCTCCGGCGCGGGGAAGGCTGGAGACAGAGGTACGGCGATAGAGCGCGCAGCCATGGCGGCCAGGAGCGTCACTTTGAGAGGCATTGTCAACTCAGCCGTTATCGGAGCTGGAGTGTCGCAGCGCGCAGACTTGCTCACCTACGTAGTCGTAGCTATTCTCGACCAAGAATGCGATTCGCTCGCCATTGAGATCCTCCTTGCCCGCAGCTTCGGACAGGCGGTCGCGAGCACGGCGCACATCGCCTAGCAGTTCACCATACTTGAAGGTGCGGCCGGAGAGGGAATGGACGACGACCTTGGAGTCGGGATCATGGTTCGCGACGGCTTCGAAGAGCGGTAGGCGGGGTAGCGTTGACAGCATTCTGCAGGCGGGACGGAGGGTGAGGAAGGGGGAGTATGATGCCGGGCGCCGAACGGCGAGTGTGCGGAGGAGCGACATGGTGACGGTGAGGTCCCGAATCGCCGGGATTGCGACAAGGGTTCGATTCCCAATGTTCAAGAAAGTGGGATGCGACGGTACCGAGGTAGATGGACCGGCAAGTAGAGAGCACTCAGGAAGCTAGGGTACGATTCCGAGGCCGAACCGGCGGCTGCATTGGCCCAGGGGGGTTAGGAGAGTGGAGGGGGTGATTGTCGATCTGCGAGCCTGACGTCCAAAATTGTTTTGGCGATGGAGGTTTTGAAGCTCCCCCTCCCCCCATGCGGGATCCAATTGTTGGTGACGTCGGGTAGCGGCCCGGCCTCGTGTGCCGTCCTCCCCGGAGGTACGTACCCTGTGACAGGACGGCATCTTGTCGTCCTGTCTCATTTTTTCTCTTTTTCATCTTTACTTAAAATCCTCGGGTACAAGACCAATCAGAATGCTGCCGCTGACGTTTCTAAATCTAAACCCGCGCCGGCACTTGAGCTGTTGCGTCCGCGGTGCGGCGGTCGGTCGTCAGGCTGAGTTGAACGCTCATCTGCAATGCGACACAATCCAATGTGCACCCGCATGCATGAGTGGTAACAGGTAAGAAGTTGTTGAGCATAAATATACAAACAAGATGTCTAAATTTCCACTGTATTTAACACGGTCCTCCCCTGTTGTCTTGATACATGTCGGCGGTACGGCCGGTTGCAGAAAACAAAGTTTGGAACTGCTTGTCTTGCTACCTTGTCTGCGTCTTAAGTGCAATAACAATACCATTAAGCGGAAACTAAGATACATGATATGATTGTGGGATCCGAATATCCGAAGGCTTCATGCTGGTCGAGTTAGTTGTATTGTAGATTTGACGGTGTCCCGGGTAGGATGGGCGAGTCCCCTCTTGATTTAAACCACCAAGTATCCAAAGTTATAGAACACGGCCGTCAACTTAATAACGTGTATACATCAAATGGAAAACTGTCATAAACAAGCTCAACAGAACTTGAGGCCAGGTTTCGGGCAATATAAATAAACAACAAGTATGATTAACACGAACCGACCATCTTCCCCGCTCATATCGTGGCCGGTGATCACAATCGTCGAACCAATCATGAAGCCCTGGGTCCTGTTCTTGGGCGTTACCGCATTCCTCTCCTTCAGTTTAACCGCCTCCATAGGTCCCACGCCAATGTCAGCTACCGACTATTGCAGAGTGTGTGAGAGTCCATCCACGTGCGGGTGCTGCGGAACTCACATTGTACGTATCATCCAGCCGCTAACCAGACCGACTTCTGAAGATGACTTGTGTGAAGAGAAAGGTCATTGGCTTGAAGAGATGGTACCCTGACGATCCCGAGTGTACGAACCCTTTTTTTGATCAACCCCAGAATGCCCGGTCCGAGATTGGGTATTAATGCTAACTGGTTGTGTCTAGTGAACGGCTGGCATCTCAGAGCTAAGCTGTGTCCTTTTCATCCATCGATAGTGTGTTGTATTGATGGAGAATGTAACCCAGCAGCAGGCTCTCGACCAAAAGGATTTCCCCAAATCGCCATGGGGATTCTCGCTGGCAAAACTGTAATGTTGTCAAGTTTGAGTCTTGAATGTGAATCATGTATCTATCTTGACGGCACATCTTGGCCGGACGCACTTCCAGGGATAACAATTGGTTCTTTTTAATAACACCGCTTTTACACTGATACCATGTATCCAACTTATTGAGTCAACTCGGCTCTGCATCATCGACGAAGCAGTTGCTTCATCTTGCATATACGGTAAAAAAAGATGACTCCCATCCCGCCACATCATTCGCAGTTCCCGTTGAAGAAGTTCGTCGCAATCCCAAGATCAAGACGGACTAGAAACAGTGTCAGGAGATGATTGGATCATGGAGAGGAGTGGGTGTGGGTGATTGCCTTCTCTCTCAAAACTGTGCATGTTGAAACACCCTGCACCCATGCCGTGTGTGCCTGTTTACCAGGATGACGGAACTAGCCAGAGCTAAAAGCTTCACCCGAACAGGAGCGGTCAGATGTCAAAGCGATTGGGTTCCCGCTGACTGGTTCCCCCGTGGTCTCCCGGATTAGACGGGGGTAGGGCCCGCCTTCGTTGCTGGCGTTGTCAAAGGTTGAAAAAAAAAGAGGCCGTGAACCGGGGGATAATGCTAGTGGCAGGTTCGGGCCTCCTGTCGTGGCAGTCAGTCATTTGCATCCATCCATTTCCAGGGTCGTTTCCGACAGTTTAGCTTGTACAACTGTCAAGGAGCGGAGAGAGAGAAAAAGACAAAGAAGAAAAAAAAAAGATACACGAGAGAGACCATGCTTCCCGGCATCGTCCTGGACCGGACCCCCGTACTCGGTACCTACCTGGGCCGTCTCATGCAGGCCGTGGCTTCACCGCTCAACGGGGGCGGTCAGGGCGTCGGGCGACCCAGCTGGCTGGATGTGCATCCCCGAGTAAGTAGATTGGCGGCTGATCATTTGCTGGATTAGACCAGGGGGAGGGCAGGGGTTTGTGTTTCTTGGGTTCGAAGCGCCTGCGGGCGAATCAAGAGTCATCCGCCACACAAGTTCGAAAAGACGGTAAATGGGAGAGGACACAGGAGCTGGCCGGGTTGCATCCCCGCGCTTTAGAAGCCGAAAACGAACGTTTGCAGAAGCCATCTCTTTCCGCCTTTGCAAGATGCAGTTTGGAACACCTCTCTCCCCCCCATGCAGGATGAAAGAAGCAAGGGGGGGTTGGGTTACTTGGTACCTGTGTGCCTTGTGCCTTGTGCCTGTCTTGTCTCTGCCAGCGTGCGCAAGTGTACGCGCGCTTGTTGCTTTTGTGCTTGCTTGTGCATATCCAACCTAGAACATAGTCGATTGTAGCTCTCACCGACTTCACACCGAAAACGGTCAAATCTCTACCAGTTTTGAATAATCCTCACCCGCTGGAGAGAGGAGTCAGTCGGGTTGCTAGGTGTTGTCACAGTCACAGTCACCGTCACAGCCCAGCCCAGTCCAGCCCGCCACTCTCACCAAGCAAGTAGCGGCGTGCCGTCCAGCCCAAGCCAAGGTTTATTAAGAAACCGCCTTATTTTTGCCCCCTTCCCTGCCCGCCTCTTTCCTCTTTCTTTCTTCTTCCCTACTTAATTCTCTTTGCTTGCTGCATCATCCCGCGTCGTTTTCTTTTTTTGTTTTGCCAGTCCACTGTCACGTCACGTTTGAAAAGTGTGTGTGGCTTTGTTGGGGCAAACTTATAAATTAAAGAGAGAAGAAAAAAAAAGTCTTGCTCTCATCCGTTCATCCATTTTCGACCTCTCTCTCTCTCTTCCACCCAACCTCTCAGTGTTGCCCACTCAGGCCCATCCATTCATCCATATTGGTCGGCTCCGACTCCGCTACTCTTCCTCTCGTGCTCAACTCAATTCCTTCATCTGCGCCAACGTTTGATCTCATCATCGACAACTCAATTCGGCCAGTCTACGACAAACCTTGCAGAGCCGCAAGAACCGAAACCAAACCCAGGACGTGACGTGAATTTTCTTCACGGTTATTCTCAGACCGCTGCTCGCTTGCGTCTCACCTCATGTTTCGACGATACGCGCTCGGCTTTTCGAGCGTCCAGCGACAGCTCTCTACCATGAACTCGGGAACTCCTGTCGAGGACACCATCCGGGCCAAGGCAAGTCTTGTCTTTTTGCTGTTGTCGTAAGCGTAATACGCTCAGTTGCTGACCTCATTCCAAAGATCACCGCCGCCTTTGATCCTCAGACACTAGAGATCTACAATGACTCTCATCTGCATGCTCATCACAAGCCCATGCAAGGCAGCACCTCCAGCGAGACCCACTTCCGGTAAGAGTTTCTTGTTGTTGTTTTTGTTGTCTGACTGAGCCTCCGCCTTCTCCCGGAGTGATTCATCTTCACTCTGTTTTCATGGTGGCATCGTCTCATTCTTGCCGCTGTCCCATGGCCTCGTTCTACATGTACCTTCTTCTTCCATGAATGTTTCCATGCCGCCTATCCCCGGACCCTCTCTCACACCACCGCCAACCCAACCCTGCATCAACATCAACCCCTGGTTCATGCTAAAAAAGATGCATGCTGCTGACACGTGACAGACTTGTCATCACATCCGACGCCTTCGCCTCCAAGATGCAGCCCGCCCGCCACCGAATGGTCTACGCTCTGCTGCGTGACGAGATGGCCCTTGAGGGTGGAATTCACGCCCTGCAGCTCCGCACCATGACCCCCGAGGAGGAGGAGCGCCACAAGGCCAAGAAGGAGGCCGAAGCCAGGGCTGCCGCCGCCGCCGAGGAGGAAGCTGAGACTTGAACGTCGACAAAGTAATGATTCGACAATGATGACTCTTCTAATGATTAAGGATTATGGATTACGACTGAAAGCTGAAACTGGACCGGAATTGAAAAACAACACCAGAATGTTGAAATGCACCAAACCAAACCAACCGATGAACACCAACCAACACGGGGGAAAAACATCGAGGGCGAAAGATCACAGTCGAGATGGGCAGCGAAGTCGTTCGTGCCATGGATTTTTAGGATGGATCAAGAGAAAAACAAAAGATTGCAGGATACCCCGTGCATGAGACACGTTGAGGAGGAAACGGCGATTTGGAACAGGCGAATTCTCCTTTTTTTCTTTAATCACGCCAAGATCGAGACAACCCCCCAGGTTTTTCTTTTGAAGCAAACCGCCAAAAGCTCCTCGGGAGCTCTCGAATCCTGGAACAAAGTTGCCAGCCAGTCAACTTAATTAAGCCAGGCCACAGTCGAGCCAAGCTAGCTTACCATAGACATGTTGCCCACGCACAATAGACAGTTCTTTCCGCCAAAGGGTCACCTCAAAATCCGGTTTTCATTTTCGCTCAACTACCTATAGGATACACTTGTTGGCCTCGCTTTTCTGCGACTGGATATACATCTCGCCTGTTTTCTCCGCCAATGCACTACAAGGCGTGCTAATAAACCATGACAGTTCAAGATAAACGATTCCCCTGGGTATCAGTTCAACACCAGCACAAGACCTGACCTCGGAACGCCGACACTAAACACCTTACACGTCAAAAACACTCACAGCAGCTCCATGACGCCTCAAACATGTGCAACAAACCTACTCGAACTGACTACTGCTCCGCGTACTACGCGCATCCGCCCCGTTCAACGACCTCCTTTTGAAATGCTCCCTGAGTCTTGCGCGCTCCTCGGCACTGCGGCCGCCCGGCGTCGAGCTGAGCCTGCTCGAAGAGAGTCTCTCAAAGTACTGCGACGTCCGAGGCGCCCGCGATCTTGTAGATGGCGTCGCGATGGTTGATGGCGGCGCCATGGACGTTCTGGGGATCTGAGGTGAGGGCGGGGCAGGAGCCTGAGTCAGAATCTCTCGGGGACGCGATGAGACCGGTGGTGGCGCCTGGGTTGGCGTTTCCCGGGGACGCGATGAGAATGGTGGTGGCGCCTTCACGATCGGCCTTCGGGGCCTGGAAGCAGACGGCAGTGATGGCGCTGCCATCGGTCTTTGCTTCAACCCCGACTTGTCCGAGACCTTGGATGACGGTTGTCGCGAAGGAGCCGCTTTCAATACTGCGGGAGTTGCCGGCGCATCAAGGTCCATGGCTCCATCGGTGCTCAAAGGGGCGGGCTGCTTTGATCCCGCACCTCCTTTGCTACGCCAGCGCTGAGACACTTTGTCAGACGGGGCACTGGGATTCAACACGACATCATCGTTGTCAGATTCTGACTCGTGATCCGAGCTCGTGTATATGCTAATGTCATCGGCCTTCATCATGGTCATGCTCGCCTTGGCCACCTCCTCGGGGTAAGACTTGAGGATGAAGCTGAGGTTGCCCCGGTTCACCACGTACTGACTGTAAGTGGGCTTCTCAGACAACTTGTTGAACCACTCGATCGCGACCAGGGTCTTTTGCTTGTCCTTCGCACTTTCGACGTACTCCTTGTAATCTTCTGTGAATGCACGGATGAAGTCGTCATACAGATAATCCCTGAGTTTCTTCCGTCGGCGGAGCCAGTTGAGATAGACACAGGCGATGACAAAGCTCATTTTGGTACCTGCTTCCTTCCGGCCCCAGTCGTCCTCTGCGAACATTGGATAGTGGTGGAGAAAGACTTCGTACGGTTCCTTACTTGCTGAGGGACCAATACACAGTGGCGGACAGACCTTGCTCTGTGACCCCTGACGACCATTCACCTGCATGGGCGAGGTTTCCACTTGGGGTTGAGCGTCTGATTGTTGTGTAGCGACTGGTTTCTGGCTACTTCGTTTCATGGGGGTTTTTGCGTTCTGGTGAACTTCGGGTGCTTCAATGGATTGCATGATAGATTCACCTTCCCGATTCGAAGCCTCCGCCACCGGTGGCTCATCATCCGATCGCACTGATTCATTGGCGTCGTGATCGGACTCGTTCTCCTCGATGGATTGTATGACAGACTCCTGTGTCGCAGTCGATTTCAGAGTGGCAGGGATGACCGGGTCGGACGATGTTGGGATGGAGCTCTCGACAGTTGCAAATGTCTTTGTTGCCGGTAGGCGGTTCGGCATGTGATGGACCTTTTTCTCCGTATCCCCAACATTGATGCCTTTAAATATTCGTCGGGATTGTCTTTTTTTGGTGGCAGCAAGTTCTTGACATGTCTCCCTTGGCGCAACGACAGTGTTTGGAATAGTAGGTTGGGTGGGATTAGACGGTTGCGCACATGGCGGTGTGGCCATTGGTTTGCTGGAAATCGGCATAGGAACCGGAGCAGTTGGTTCGAGGCGAGCTGCTGTCCGATTAACGGGGGCGCCGGGTTGCGGCATGCCCTGGGGGATCTCGGTTTCTAATTCGTTATCGGATTCGTCCTCAGACGGTTCAAAAGGACTGGGCCGTTTCGGGGGAGGTCCCCGAGCGGCCTTGGGCGTTTCTTGAATCATCGAAGACTGGACCATTGCCGTATTGATGGCCACATGAATTGACTTGGAGGGGCCAGGTCGAGTGGGAGATGGCTCCCAGGAGATCTCTCGTTCGGGCGACGATTGTGCGGACTCCTCCGATTCTTCTCTTGGGGTATTTGTGATGCCATTCCGCATGCGCTTGCTGCTCGTAGATGCCACGGCACTTCCATTTCGTTTCCGCGACTTTGGTGTAGAATTGTCGACACTTGCTTTCTGTGCCGTGTAGGCCTCCTTCACCGTCTTCAAGACATGCCCTGGGACATGCGCAAGCCCATGAGGTGTATTCTTCAGGTCGACCGCCCAGGAATCTGGGTCCTCCAGCAGCTCCTTCTGATCCCGCGGGATATTCGTCAAATTGCGTCGTCTGAAGAGGTCGGTGACGTCCTCCGGAGGGGACGAGGTAAAAGACATTCGCCCGACAGATTGCCCGACGCCACTGGCGAAGGGCGTTACATCTGCTTTACCGTGATACTCGATGAAAGGGAAGCGAGGAGATGCAAGACAATCGACGGATAGTGGCGGGCGGTATTCGGCTGCAGCGATGCGCGGGAGAGGTGAGAACGAGGATCGCGACAGGCCTTGGCTCGTCGCGACAAGGGATTTGCCTCGATGACGCTCAAGAGAACTCCTTGTGCGAAACAAATGGAAGGGTACGGACGGATATGTAGCGCGACGCGACGGGTAATTTTGGGCCGCGTCGTCCGAATCTGCGGGGTCTGGTTGGGGAGGGAGAGCCCTTGCGTGGCAGGCTGGCTCGTGCTTGATCGAGGCTAAGTACTCGGTACTTGGGTGGGCTCCCATGGTGGCGGTGAAGATAGGGTCGTATTGTATCGGGTACTCCCAAGCCGTTAGCGTCTGTCGCTGCCTACCAGGGTCTGACGCCATCACGCATCCAACTCGGACGCCCCAAGCCAAGCTTGCTCTTGACCTTTGAACTTGACGACGCACAGCCGTGACTAGCTGCGCGGGACAGCATTCCTTCGGCGCCCGATGGACGCTGCTGCTGCTGTTTCGTCATCTTTCTGAGCTTGACTTGCCTGTCTCAAACTCCAACCCGTCTATGCGACACACGACGTTAGCCTGGCGCCGTCCCGCCTCCCGCCTCCCAAGCCCTTGCCGGTGTCCTTGTTTCCCCACGACGTCGTCCTCACCGATCAGCGAACCCTGAAGATCGGCTGTCTTCTGGTGGCCACTTTCCAGTGACGAGGTGTTGACTTACTCTTTGAAACATCTTCGAGGCCACCATGCTGCCGACATCTCGAGCTTGCTTATGACGATAACGGGCAAACGTCACATGGAATGAGTCCTGGGCTTCCAGGGCCTTGCAACTGACGATTGTTTTGCTGTCGTTTATCAACCTCTGACTCGACAACTCTCGAACCGACATCGAACTCTCCAACGCCTTCTACCTCGATCTATAAACCATAAACAAACATCATGTCAGGGGCTGCTTCAGCCTCTCCTCCTTCGGCAAGCTCACCGGCTCGAACCCGCCGCGATTCCATCAACTCTATATCCGCCGCTTCTACAACGGACAAGGGCCAACTTGCCCATACACTTGACAAGATACACACCTCTGCGAGCCAGTGTGACTCTCTCACCACCTTCAACGACTTTGCACCGCCCCCTACAGCAGCTCCAACCTCCGAAAACAAAGGGACTGCAGGTGATCTGGTGCAGCAAGGATTTAGCGGTCTCTACAGCCGACTGAGGGAAGCCGTGGGTGCTGGAGGCTCTTCAAAAGCACCACAAGAGCAAGCAGTGTCGGAAAAATCGGAGCCCTCTTCAAAGCGGACGTCGATCGTTGGAAACCATGCCTCGAAAGCTTCAATCAGCTCGCTTAGTCGGGCTGACACAGGCGCAACCTTGTCCACCACTTCATCCCAAATTCCTCTCACGGCTGATGGAGGCTCGCTTAACGCCGGTGTAGCTGCTGAGACACGTTCACAGCAATCTCAGTCCTCGAAACCATCGAGTATCAGTCTCATGTCAGGGCAAAAGTCTAACCCTACCAGTCGTCAGAGCTTTTCCGGAAAGGCACCCAGTTCTATTGCTGTTGATCCTACGATTGCTCCTGTTACAGTGCACAGAGATGCTAGCCATAGTACCCTACGCACTGAGGAAAGTGGTGGCATTGGTTCAAGTCGAAAGAGTATCAGCAGCAGGGCCGATCTCCAGGCCCACCTCTCGACAGCTGAATCGTCAGCCAACTTGTACGACTTGAAAGACGGAAAACTACCACCCAGATCGAAGCGGGAGGACACTTCAAGTATTGACGAAAGTCTCAAAAGCCCGACAAGTCCAAGGCATCCTAGGGCTCCTTCAATACAGACTCGAAGTGTTCGTAGCCCGTCCATCACCTCATCCTTATTATCTCCCGACAGCATCAGAAGGAAGCCTGCAGTCATTGATCGGATCAGCCGGTCGAGGTCCCCTGGTGGCCAAGACTCAAGAGAATCTTCTTTGGACCGAGGAACTGCAGAGCCCAGCCGCATCAGCACCGTTGCCCACGATTCCGTGTGCCATGAGTCCTTCTCACAGGGCCCAAAGCCGCAGAAAATGGCGTCGGGCGATATCAGGATACCTGGCACAGCCATCAGCAATGATGAGGCCTCTGAGCAGGTCAACGCACAGCTCACACGAATGCGCAAGCAGGTTTTGAGCAAGGAGTTCTGGATGAAGGATGATACCGTCAAGGAGTGCTTCCTTTGCCAGACTCCTTTCACCGCATTCAGAAGAAAACATCACTGCCGAACCTGTGGCTGCATCTTCGACTCAAAATGTACTACGGTCATATCGGGAGAGAAATTCGGCGTGCAGGGCTCACTGCGTGTTTGCAAGCGGTGTCTCGATGTTATCACCAAGCGTTTCGATGGGAGTGGTTCAGATGACTCAGGAGACGAGCAGTCTTTTATGCCGAGATTCTTTGGCACCAACCACGCCAAAACCCCCAGCAATGCCAGTCAATCAAAGGCAAGAGAGAGGGAGCCTGAATCTGGAGTTGCATCAGAAGGCTCAGAAGACTCCCGTCCTGTGTCTACTCCCATGATGACTATTCCTGCAACACGCCGTATTGGGGAATCTCGTACCGCCGCCGTCCTTGAAATCGACGCACCTCAGCTCAGCAGACCCGGCTCATCAAGATCACTCAAATCACTGACTGGGCGCCCTCACTCTTCTGCAGGCCACAAACGACACCATTCCAAGCACAGCGGCTTCCTTGGTCGCTTCAAGCCTGCCCCTGAAGAGAGGGCGCCCTTTCGGCGAGGAATTGATGATGAGAATGCTAAGAAGCCAAAGTTTCCTGCCTTTCATGCCGATAATATCATTGATCCGGAGCTGGCTGATTACATGTCTGACGAGTCAAGTGAGGACGAGCAGATGGGCATTTTCGCTACAATGACTGGTGACTTGCAGCCTGGAAGTCTAGGCGACGACAAGTCGGAACTCGCACCTTATGTGAACGCTGGCAGGAAGTATCGTCACAGAGCAGGCGAGAAAAGTATCAGCGGGATGAGTTTCGTAAGCAGAGGGGGATTCGATGAACTTCCTAGCAGCCTGGTTGGGCATCGACGGGCACCGAGGCGGCGTAACACCAGCAACGTCAGCGGGAGTATGCATCACCTACCGTCGCCACGCCCAAAATCTGCAGTTTACAAGGGACCGTCACAATCGTCCGAGATGCTGTTTTCTCTGGACACTCCCCATCAAAGTGGAAATCAGATCACTAGGAGTGATTCGCTGCAGCACAAGAAAGCGCCCAAAGCCGAACTCAACTCGTCAAGCCTGAGACACGTCGACAAGCTCTTGCATCAGCTACTGGACGATGCGGAAATATCAAACCCACCAGCATGGCAGAAGGCACTGGTCCCGATCCTTCTGCGGGCAACGGACGACGTGGATCCAGACGTGGCCAAGGGAGAAGACATGGACATTCGGCACTATGTCAAGCTGAAAAGAATCCCTGGAGGCAAGCCTGGTGATACGGCCTACATTTCTGGGGTCGTCTTCACCAAGAATTTGGCCCTCAAGAGCATGCCGCGTAGGATCACCAATCCGCGAGTGCTTCTTGTCACATTCCCTATTGAGTATCAACGACATCAACAGCATTTTATGAGCTTGCAGCCTGTCATCGAGCAGGAAAAGGAGTTTCTGCGAGTTGTGGTTCAGAGGATCACGAATCTTCGCCCTCAAGTTCTCCTTGCTGAGAAGAGCATCTCGGGTGTTGCGTTGCAGTATCTCTCCGAGGCGAACATCTCAGTGGCCTACAATGTTAAGCACACGGTCATTGAGGCAGTCGCTCGGTGTGCTGAGACAGACATTATCTCTTCCCTGGATATGCTGGCCTTGCCCGTACAGATTGGGCGATGCTCTAGTTTTGAAGTCAGAACGTTTGTGAACAATGACTATCCGGGTCGCAAGAAGTCGTACATCTTCTTGTCTGGCTGCACGCCGGAGCTTGGTTGCACCATTGCCCTACGTGGCGCCAACAACATAGTGCTGTCCAAGGTCAAGCACATTATGGAGTTCATGGTCTATGTTGTCTACAACCTCAAGCTTGAGTCGAGCCTTCTGCGAGATGAGTCGATCGAGCCTCCGGAAGGTGGCGACTCCATGACAAGCTCTTTACATCTTCTGGGTGATAGCATCAGGTCGTTGAGCGTCAACAGCGTCGATCATTCTAAGGACGGTCCAGCTGTCGTGGTCAATCAGCCTCCAGGAGAGAGCGAGCCGCCTTCGCAAACAACCGTGGACAGTGCTAGCATTGCTGGAACGGATGAAACTGGATCTTTGAACCAATCTGGACAACTCGCCCAAGAACGCGCAAGACTTGTTTCTCTCCAGGAGCACGATCCCGTTGTTCAGGATCAGACCAGCCAAGTCCCGGATGATGTCCCTATGCCCACATACTATAGCGACATGGTGTCCAAGTACGAGACCAAGATTCTGTCTGCCTCGCCGTATGTCAAGTTCACGCAGCCATATCTACTGATGAAGGCTCGTGAACAGGAGAGACGACTGCTCTACCTGCGAAGACTCCGCGACCACGACTACTATGAAGAGAAGGGTGACCCGGAGAAAGCAGAACCGCCGCGCTTCCAGCTTATCAAGCCCGAGATGGTCGAGGAGATTGGCCAAAAGGCGCCACAGCAGATCATGGAAATTCTCCGCGCTGTTCACGATGCTGAGTACGACAAGGCCTTGTACAACTACGAAACCCATACCCGTCAGTGGGAGACGTACATCCAAGGCAACCTTGATCTATTTGATCCCTACTCGCATCAGAACATTGTTGTTCTGTACTCGGTCATCTGCACCGAGACAAAGATTCCATGCACTGAGCCATCTCTTGTTGCCATCAACTTTTACGACGAGCAGCACATTGACACCGGCATGGACCCTGACTGTACACTGGGACAGTACATTGAGGATCTCGCATACACCATGGACCAGGTCTGCACGTCAAACGGTTGTGAACGCAAGATGCTTCAGCATAACAGGACCTATGTACACGACCAGTCTCGAATCACGGTCTTTGTTGAGAATGTACCCAACACCTCGACACGACCTGAGTTTGCTGACGGGATCACAATGTGGACATATTGCAAAATCTGCAAAAAGGACACTGAGGAAACACTCATGTCTGAGGCTACCTTCAAGTACTCTTTCGGTAAATACCTGGAGCTCCTTTTCTGGGGCCGCGGTCTCAGGATGAAGGATCTGCACGACTGTCCTCATGATCACCATCGAGACCACGTCAGGTACTTCGCCCTTCAAGATGCGAGAATTCGTATTCACTGGGACCCTGTCGATCTGCTGGAGATCGTCGTGCCTCGAGCGAGAATCACCTGGAAGGTCACGAACGATCTGAAGCTCAAGAACGAGATCTTTACCAGGATGGAGGAGAGATGGGCCAAGTTCATGACTTCGGTTAAGTCTAGGCTCCTGTGTATTCGAATCGATAGTGTCCTGCCCGAGAAGGCTGAGCTTTGCAAGGCAGAGGTTGATCGCCTTACGGACAAGGCCAGGGAAGACCAGCCGGCTATGGCGAAGAGGCTGCAAGACATCTACGTCAACTCTAAGTACTACGAGGTGGTGCCTTTCAACAGTATCGTCCGTGAGATGCTGGAGAAGGCGGGCGAGTGGGACCAGGCGTTTGCCAAATTCGAATCAGACTTCTTGGGTGACAAGGATATGCGTCAGTTGACCATCATGCAGCTCAAGAAGATGTTTACAGACAACGAGTCGAAGGAGTCGCTTGCATCGAACGAAGGCACGCCATCGACTGTCGATAGTGAGGAGCGGCCTTCGCAGACTTTTACTGAGGAAGAAGGGAAGAGCACTCAACCGACGGACTACACTGACAACACTAGCATGGAGGCCAGCGTTGCTTCGACAAAGCCTACTGAAGACAAGGAACCACTGCCTGATGATGGCAAGATTGACATCCCTGCTGAGGGGGCTATCGAGAGAGTAGAGCCATTGGACCTGGCTCGCACCCCATCGATACCTACTCACGAACCTCCTGATCTTTCTCAGCCAGAAGCCGAACCAGTGGAAGAACCTGAGGCACCTAAACCATCAGAGCCCGAGGTCCCCAAATCTCCGGAGCCTCAGGATGTACCAACTCCACTATCACCATCCGTGCCTGGTGAGAACTCCAAGACATCAGCCGAGCCACTCACCCTTCCCGCGTCGTCCTTGCCTCATCCCGGACAGTCGTTGTCTGAAAGAGTTGAACAACTGCGTCGGGAGCAGGGCATTCAGCCAAACCAACCTATCCATGGGGCCGCCACGCCACTTGCGGCTCTCCCATCTCGTAAATCTGGACAGAGCATTTCACCTCCCATGGTCAGGGCGATCTCCCACCCTGCCCGCACACTGCCTAGAACACAGTCAGGGATTGGAAAGGGTCTCGGAATTAAGGAATCCAAGACGAATCCCCCTGAAAGCATCACCCCTGAGTCGTCGGCGGCCGAAGGCTCGATCAGAGTGGATAAGAAGCTCTCAGATCGTCTAGGCCTTAGCAACCTGAAGAACCGGGGCAAAGCCACTGCGTCGAGTATACCACGATTTGTTCACAAGAAGAGGGAATCAAAGGTATCAACTCTGGCGCGGCATTTTGAGCAGCTCAGTCGGGAATTTGAAAAGGAACGCATTCGGGACCGCAAGAAGCGTGCTGCGAGCATGCGTCAACCGCGAGCAATGCTCCCTAGGACCACCACCAAGGCCATTGTGGAGGTCTATGACGATGTGAATGAGGCCTTTGAGGAGCCAAGCCCTCCTACTGAGAGTATTGCCGAGCGCGAGGCTGAGCTGCGATCTGTGAGCATCGCCTCGCGTCATTCTGATGCGCCGGCCAAGATGGAGCCCCCTAGCGAACCTCCAACTCCTGCCGAGCCATCGTTCAAGATGGACGAGCATCTACCAAAGGAGAAGGAAGAGACTACGGAGAAGGAGGGCAAGGAAGAGAAGGAAGAAAAAGAAGAGAATGACGACGCGACTGCCGCCGCCACCAGCCAGTGCTTCTCAGATGACGAGGAGAGAGGTGGTGACCTTGAGCACTCTGTTCCGGACGAGTATCTACATGACATCAAGGAAATTGCCGACTCTGTGGACGCGAGTGAGATTCCTCTGGAGCTGCCCAAGCACCAAAAGACCAGCCTGATGAAGTATCTCACCAACTTCTGGGCCGAACGCTCAGCAAGCGGTTGGCAGCCACTCGAATACCCTGTCAATGCGACTGACCACATTTTTGTCGACTCTGACATCATTGTTAGAGAGGATGAGCCTAGCTCTGTTATTGCTCTTGCTCTCAACAGTGAAGATTACCAGGGCAAGCTGGCTAACATCCGACGAGAAGCTCAGGAGGTCATGCAGCGTGAGGTTGAAAGCGGCGGCGACACCGAGCCCAAGTCTGTTCCCTCAGATGGCACTGACTGGGTGTCTGAGACGGAGCTGGAGAAGAGTCTGCTCCGTGTCACAGGCACGCATCTCAAGTACCAGTTCCGCGAGGGGTCTGCCACGATGACGTGCAAGATCTTTTACGCTGAACAGTTTGATGCGTTGAGGAGGAAGTGCGGCGTTGCGGAGCGCATCGTCGAGTCGTTGTCCCGGTGCCTTAAGTGGGACTCTAAGGGTGGAAAGACCAAGTCTGTGTTTTTGAAGACACTTGATGACAGACTGGTGTTGAAGGTAAGCTTCTTGTACTGTTTCCCCCGGATGGATGCTAATCAACTCTCAGTCCCTCTCGCCTATTGAGACGTCTGCGTTCTTGCGTTTCGCCCCAGGCTACTTCAACATCATGGCAGAAGCCCTGTTCCACGACCTCCCTTCTGTGATCGCCAAGATGTTGGGATTCTTCCAGGTCTTTATCAAGAACCCTGTCACCGGAACGGACATCAAGTTGGACCTGTTGATTACCGAGAACCTTTTCTACGACCGATCAGCAACCAGAATATTTGATCTCAAGGGTTCTATGCGCAACCGCAAGATCCAGTCGACCGGAGAGCAGAATGAGGTGCTACTTGACGAGAACATGGTTGAGTACATCTATGAGTCGCCGCTCTTCGCACGAGAGCATTCGAAGAAGCTACTCCGGGCTTCTGTGTGGAACGACACTCTGTTCCTGGCAAGGCAGAACGTGATGGACTACTCGCTTATGATTGCCGTCGATGAGGCTCGCAAGGAGCTCGTGGTTGGCATCATTGACTGTATCCGCACGTACACATGGGATAAGAAGCTTGAGAGTTGGATCAAGGATCGTGGATTCGCGGGTGGTGGTCGCAACAGACCTACAGTGACAAGTCCGAAGGAGTACAAATCCCGATTCAGAGAGGCAATGGCTAGGTATGTTTGTTCTCTACTCTACTATGCTTTCATATCACTAACATGCTGGCAGATACATCTTACAAGCGCCCAACTGCTGGCACCTCTTTAATAATCCTCAGTACCCACACTACTATGGGCGGGCTAGGTTCGAGGAGCCTGAGATGCTTCGGTGAGGGAGTTAGCAGAAGTATATATACACGGAGGAGGAAGATTAATAACCAGGCATGGGGCGTGCGTTTCATGGAGAGTATTGTGTTGCATGTTTGACTCGCATCTGCATGGAGGAGCATTCGTTAAGACAGGCTGGACTCGCGATTCTACAAGGTGGTTTCACATGATATACTAGTGTTTAGATACCCTGATGCTAAAAATGAATCATACATGAATATCTCATGATGAGTGTGGTCACTCTGTGTTGAAGTCGTAATCTTTCTTCTCAGCCTGAAAGTTGGGTCTCAGGCGCCCACAGCACTAAAGGCCGCTATAACGGAGCCCGTGTAGGTTGCCACATCAAGTGGCTGTACTCGTTCCCGACATCATCACATCAACCTCTTCCGACCCGTTCACAATCTTGGTTTCCTTCAGTATAAAACGGAAGCCAAATGTCAATAGATCTTAATTGGGAGACGCTCACCAGCGGCCCCGATGGCGATGCCCTCGCCGAGCGCATCCGATCCTTCATCCATGACAAGTTCCAGACGGTGCCTCTACCTCGCTTCATTCGCTCAGTGACGGTTCACGGCTTCGACTTTGGCACTATTCCCCCAACGCTGGAGCTCAAAGACATTACGGATCCTCTGCCGGACTTTTACGAGGAAGAGTTTGACGATGATGACGACGACGAGAGCGAGGAGGAGCCCTCGCCTCCGCCACCACCTCCAGAACCTGAGAGGTTGAGACCGGGACCTACGCCGCTGGGAGGGTATCGGAGAAGACCTGGCGGCGGGCTTAGGAGCGAGGTTTTGAGGAACGAGATGATGAGCCATGATCACGGGAGTCCGTTCTTGGGCACGTCCACGCCGGGGATTCTGGGAGGACCTGGGTTGAGCTACTTTCAGGGCCATCTTGGCACGGGAACGCACACACCTCTGGCTGCTGTTGCGAGTGCTCATCACACGAATTGGATGAGTGCGCCAGGTACACCTTATGAGATGAGAACGCCGAGTCATACGAGGAATCCTTCGCAGAGTAGTATCATTTCTTTGGACAACTTTCACTCGAGCCTTGCGCCGCCTCTGCAGAATTTGCGGGAGAAGGGGAGTGTATCGACGCTTGCGCCCACTTCGGCGGGTGCATCCAGACCACCTACGAGGGATACACATCTTGGTGGTTCTGCCATTGTCGACGATGACGATGAGCCGGAGGAAGAGGAAGGTAGCCCGAGAAGGGAGCCTCGAGTGGAAGACGTCCAGGCTGTGTTCAGAATTCGCTACAATGGCGACATACGACTACACCTCACAGCCGAGATTTTGCTCGATTATCCCATGCCCAGCTTCGTCGGCATCCCTCTCAAACTCAACATCACAGGCTTGACCTTTGACGGCGTTGGAGTCTTAGCCAAGATCCGCAAGCGTGTTCACTTTTGCTTCCTCGGCCCAGACGATGCCCTCGCAGCCGTCGGGCCTGACAATGACGATGAAGACGAGTCTGGCCAGAACAAGGGAGGGGCCAAAAACGAGCATCACAAGCCTAGGTTCGGAGGTCTACTACAAGAGATCCGCGTTGAAAGCGAGATTGGTGAGCAGGATGGGGGCAAGCAGAGCTTGAAGAATGTGGGCAAGGTTGAGAGGTTTGTGCTGGAGCAGGTGAGACGCATCTTTGAGTCGGAGTTTGTGTATCCCAGCTTCTGGACGTTCCTTGTATGATGATTCATGGGCTATGAAACGATGGTTATGGGTATATTGAACAAAAAAGGAGCAGTATCTCTAAATGAGGCATGTACGATAGGTTCTACACAGGCGCAGGCGTCATGTTGGGCTCTCTCCCAGCGTTAAATCATACGTAGTCAAATCATGTCAAAGTCCGTCTAAAGCCCTGGTACGCCTGCTGGATATCCAACTCGAGCTCACGGGCCTGGTGCTCGCTCAGCTCGTCGGTGGCCTTCATTTGGTTGAGGGTGATGAGCCACTGGACGATCTTGCCTCGGTTCTCAAAGTCCTTGTCGGTGACACGGTTGACCGACTGGATCACGTCCGACAGGAGAGGGTGTAGCTGGTCCTTAGAAAGGAGGCCGAGCTTGACGGCATCGAGGAATGTGATGAACTCTTGCGTCGCCTCGAGGATGAGGACGCCGCTGGTGTTGTTTGCCGCGGCGGGAGCTGGAGCGGGGGCGGAGGAGGATGCGTCGATGGTTGTGGAGGGCATGCCGACGCGGATGCGCTCAGTGGCACGGGGGGCTTCGAGCTATATATGTGTCAGATGTATTCGATATTTCCATCGACAAAGGCGCCGTACATCCCACTTGGCCTTAAACTCCTCCAGGCCTTGGAACTCGTTGGCGATGGTCTCATCGGCCAGCAGCGCCTTATACTGCCTCAGGGACCGCTCGCAGATCTCAGTGTATTCGGCCTCGGGGATGGCATCTTTTAGGAACGCCTTTTCGAGCTCGTCTAACGTGACGATGATGCTAAAGAGCTCGGCGAGAGACTCTTGGAGGTCTCGCTCGGCGCGGGTATTGGTGAGCTTGACTTCCTACACACGGTTAGCGGCGGTTGACGGTGACTTTGTTGTATCATACTTCATCGAGGTTAATGGTCGCGGAAAGGCTCGTGTTTGGCACATAGCTATGCGGAGTAGGCGCATAGCCCTGTCGCGGGATCATGATGAACGAGGCATTGGCTTCTTCAATCCCAACGCTGTCGCAACCTGGAAGCTCGAGGTGGGATGGTTACGTAGGGACGCGGCAGAATTATTACACCGCCTGCTGTTTCTGGTGGCTGCTCGTTATCGATAAGCTTGCAGCAAAATTTTTGGTTCAGTGCAAGAGAGGTCGAACCCGCCAAACTCTAGCAAAACGAAACAACCAACCTAAAAACTTCAATCACCAATTCTTCACCGCCGAGGCGCTCCGCAATATTTCACCATGGGGCCCGGCAAGAAGAACCTCAAGGCGACCAAGAAGTTCGAGAAGAAGCACCTGACGGGCGTCCTCGACAAGCGGAAAGCCGGCGCCAAGATCAAGCAGCGCCAGCAGATCCAGGACAAGAAGAAGGCGCGCAGGGCAAAGGACTCCGAGTACCTCGATGGACCCAAGGATGATGGCGAGGTCAAGAAGCCCAGCGTCAAGGGAAAGAAGATCAATGACATGAGCGTCGATGACTTCTTCCAGGGCGGCTTTGACGACATCATTAGCAAGAAGGACAAGAAGGCCGGAAAGCTTGGGAAGCGCAAGAGGGACGGCTCTGAGGCCAACGGCGACGATGCTAGCGACTCTGAGGATTCAATTGGCGCCCAGCCTGTTGTCAGCGACAGCGAAGACGAGGAGGACGGCGATGATGGTATCGGCATGAGCAAGCAGACCATGGACGAGCTCGCTGAGAAGGACCCCGAATTCTACAAGTTCCTCAAGGAGAACGACCCCGAGGCGCTCGACTTTGACGACAAGGCCGACTTGGCAGAGGTGGACGAGCTCAGCGGCGAAGATGACGAGGAAGAGGAGGAGCAGCCCAAGAAGAAGCGCAAGAAGGACAAGAAGAAGAAGAAGCAGGACGCCGAGGAGGAGCCTGAGGAGGAGGAGGCGGTTGGCAACGAGCTGACGCGCGAGATGGTTGCTTCTTGGAGAAAGGCCATGACGGAAAAGATGTCGCTGCGTGCTGCGCGACGAGTTGTGCTCGCCTTCCGATGCGCGGCGCATCTCAACGAGAACGACGATGAGGATTCGCAGCAGAGATACACCATCAACAGCCCCGACGTGTTCAACGACATCCTCGTGCTCGCCCTCAAGGAGATCCCCACGGTTATGAACCACCATCTCCCCGTCAAGGAGACCGCCTCGGGCAGGGTACACGTGCAGACCGAGTCTCGCAAGTTCCGCACCTTGTCTCTGCTCCTCAAGACGTACACTTCGTCCATCATGCACCTCCTCAGCACCCTGTCCGACGACGGCACTCTCAAGCTCACCCTCTCTTCCATCACTCCCATCCTCCCTTACCTCCTGTCCTTCAAGAAGCTTGTCAAAGCCCTCGCAAAGTCGGTCGTCAACTTCTGGGCACAGCCTGCTAGCTCTGAGACGACGCGCATCACTGCTTTCCTTGTGCTGCGCAGGCTCGTGGTCATTGGTGACAAGGGCATCCGTGAGACGGTCCTCAAGGCTGTCTACCAGGGTCTCATTCAGGGCTGCCGAGTGACAAATGCCAACACCATCCAGGGCATCAACCTCATGAAGAACTCGGCTGCTGAACTCTGGGGCATTGACCCTGCTGTTGGATACACCACCGCCTTCACCTTCATCCGACAGCTGGCCATTCACCTGCGCAACAGTATCGTCCACAACAAGAACGATGCTTTCCGCATTGTCTACAACTGGCAGTACACCCACTCGCTCGACTTTTGGTCATGTGTCCTCGCCGAGCACTGCAGTCCCATGAAGGAGGCTGAGGCCGGCAAGGAGAGCCAGCTCCGTCTGCTCATCTACCCCCTCGTCCAGGTCACACTCGGTGCCATGCGACTCATCCCTACCGCCATCTACTTCCCTCTCCGCTTCCACCTCATCCGCTCCCTCCTCCGTATCTCCCGCGCCACCAGCACCTTCATCCCCTTGGCCTCTCCTCTGCTCGAGGTCCTCACCTCTGCCGAGATGAAGAAGGCCCCCAAGCCCTCATCGATCAAGCCCTTCGACTTTGCCACCGCCTACAAGGCCCCCAAGTCATACCTCCGCACTCGCGTCTACCAGGACGGTGTTGGAGAGCAGGTCGTCGAGCTCCTGGGCGAGTACTTCCTCCTCTGGGCCACATCCATTGCCTTCCCCGAGCTCGCCCTGCCCGTGACCATCCAGCTCAAGCGCTGGCTCAAGCAGACCCGCAGCCGCTCCCAGGGCAACAAGAACGCCAAGCTGGTTGGTCAGCTCGTCCTCCTCGTCCAGAAGCTCGAGGCCAACGCCAAGTTCATCGAGGAGCGCCGGGCCAAGGTTGAGTTTGCTCCCAAGGACCGCACACAGGTTGAGGCCTTCCTGCGGGACTTTGACCTGGCCAAGACGCCCCTGGGTGCCTACGTCGTTGGTCAACGCAAGGCTCGTGCTGAGCGTGCCAAGCTGCTTGAGGAGGCACGAAGGGAGGAGGACCGTAAGAGGCGGGAGGAGGAGAAGGCTGAGATTGAGGAGGATGATAGCGAAGAGGAAGAGGAAGAAGATGATGAGATGGAGGTTGAGGGCGAGGTCGAAGAGAGCGATGATGAGGAGGATGAAGAGTAAACCAAAAATGTTAGTGTTTGTTTGGGCTTGTTATGTTATGTTAGACATGGACATGGGTTTCTGTCCGATAGACCTGAATCAAGGATACCTATCTCTTTCTGTTTGCACCTTTACTCTAATCACATCACATCAGACAGAAAGATGACGGTAAACATGTGATTCAACAATTTCTTCATAGTCATTCTCGCCAAAAACCTTGCGAGTCATGATGGATATTTGTACAAAACGCGCAAGACATTAAACAAGTCAAGTCCTTAGTAACCCTGATTAACCACCAACTCCTCAAGAAATGCCATCTCCCCGCGACAGCCTTCATCAAACCTGGCTGATCCAAAGGACCATGAACCCAAAAACGCCTTTCCATGATTTGATTGATTCCAAATTCGCCGTGTCCGAAATACTCCGCATCCGCGTCAGTGATCCTTTTACAACTCAGGAATACCCTCCCATGTCAGCTGGTCGCTGCAGTTGGTGACATCGCGGACTGTCATGCCCGTGATGTTAAGAACCGTCATCTCGATCTCCTCCTCACTCATCGCCTGGCCAGCCGCCTTTTGGCCCTCAAGCACATCATAGAGGCTGTAGATCTGATCGTTCTTGGCCTCTAGTTGCTTCAGGAGAGTACGGATGCTCTCAGCAAGACTCACACGCTCGCGTCGACCAAGAGCCTTGTCACGAGCATTGTACCTGGCTTGAATGCGAGTCAACTCGAGCTGGAGATGATGAGACTCATCCTCCAGACCCTTGATGACCATGGCCAACGCATGACCGGGCGACTGAAGAGGACGGACTGTCGGGTCCTCAACCGACAGATCGCGGTCACTAACAGGGACCGGTCGGGGGACGGTGACGCGCTTCTTGCCAGCGGCAACATCAGCCGACGAGAGGACGCCACGGTGAGAAGTGATACGGCTGCAGACGGTACAGTTGCGGCAGTTGTGCTCGCAAAGGTTATCGAGAACGCGCTTGGCGTCGCTCGAGAGAACAGGGCAGGTGTCCTTGTCCACGCTCTTGATGCTATCAGCCGTGATGTCGGTCACCATGACGTGCCTCAGAGAGGTTCGTGACTGAGAGCGCGTGTGTTGCGATCGCTCGCTGTGGACAGTCGTATTCTGAGTCGTGTTCTGGGTAGTCGATTGCTTCTGCTCTCGAGACTTGACCTCCTTACGGGCCTTCGGGGCGACACTCAATTGAGTAGAGAAGTCCTGGGTGGTGTTGTCCACAGACTGAAGACCGGTCGTCTCATCATTGTCCTCCAAGGTATCCATGTCATAGGTTGCAATGCCCTTCATAGCGTTTCGCTGGTTAGCCTCAGACACTGTTCGGCGCTTGCTCCCGTGGTTGGCCACGTTGGAGCCGGTCTTCTGCGAAGGCTTGGCCGGGATCGAAAAGGCAACCTTTTGAGGCTGGTTGGTCTTGGAAGTCTTGCTCTTGCTTCGCGACTTCTTCGACTCGCTCTGTGCTGTGACATCACGCTTGGTAGTGGTACGTGTCTCTTCCTCCGTCACATCAGGAATCGTGGGGAGCTTAGCACTGTCCTCAGTGGGCTCCGGAAGCTCCTTGGTCTCGGTGTTCTCAGCGTTGCCGTCAGCGTCGACCTCATTAGTGTTGGTGTTGATCGTGATGTCGGGAATGAAGAAGGCCGAAGTCATGTTCTCCTCAGTCTCATCGTCGAGGCGAGCAGAGAAGTCCTCCTTAGGGGCAGGGCGGCAGTGATCGAGCTGCTGCTTCAGGAACTCAACCTCGTCCTTGAGCTTGAGGTTCTCATCGTGAAGGTCGTGAATGCTTCGCTCAAAGCCCGAGTTCTCACGTCGTAGCATCTTGTTCTCGCCAAAGTACTTCTCGTTGTGTCGCACGAGGCTCTCGTTATCCTCACGAAGAGTCGACTTTTCCTGCAGCATGGCCTGAAGTTCTTGCTGAATCGCCTCGACTTCCTCCTTAGCAGCGTCAAGCTCATGCTGGAGGCCATCGAGATTCTCACGAAGATCTTCATTCTCGTCCATCAAGGCCTTGCTGTTTGTCCGCAGCGAGCGGTTCTCGCTGATCAAGGACTCGTGTTCCCGGCGAACACCGGTGCTGTCCGTACGCAGCGACGCAGCCTCCTCCTTCAGGCTAGCATTCTCCTTTCGCAGTGTCTCGTTCGCAGACGCCAGAGACTTGTTCTCAAGGTCCATTGAGTCACGGCCATGCTTCAGAGACACCAGATCCCGTCGCAGAGTGTCGTTCTCGCTGCGGATCTGCTCTGTCGTTTCCAGCTGCTTGTGGGTGGTCTCCAACTCCTTCTGCTTAGTGCTCAACTTACGTGTGAGCTTGTTGATGTCCTCGCATGCCTCCTGCAACTTTCGCACGGCGCGATCTCTCTCCTGGGCCATCGCATCGTTCTCAATTTCGGCAAGGCTGATCTTTCGCGATGTTTGCTCCAGACGCGACTGAAGGGTTGATACTTCAACTTCCAATCCTATTCGCAAGTTAGTGGGATAATTGGTACTCAAGGCGGGGATCTCACGGTTCTTCTGGGCCAGTAGCTGCTCATTGACCTGGGCAGAAGCCAACTCCTGGTCAAAGGATTTTCGCGACTTGAGCTGAGCCTCTAGCTGCTCAACTTGTTGCTGGAGGTTCTCGGCGTATTCTTGCACCTTGTCGTAGTGCTCCTGGAGAGAAATGATCTCTTCACGGATCATATCCATAGACACAAAGATCTTCTCTTCATCTTCAGGCACCTCAAGCTCATCAACCTCGGCATGGCTAGCAAGAGATGGCTTCTCGAACCGGTCGTGGACTCTGCCGTGCTTGACAAAGATGGGGACTCCATTTCTCATGGCGCCGCTGAATTGAAGCGTGCCATCAACAAAGTCACCCAGGTGGGAGACTTCTGGCAGGAAAAAGGAGCGTGCGTTGCTCTCGTTATGGGCAGGGCTACCCATGGAGTGGGGCGAAGAAGGTACGGCTGTTAGGCTAGACTTTGCTGAAGACATCTGTGGTGAGGAGCGTTCGCGTTGCTCCTGGTCCCGTTGGTTAACTCTAGGGCTTTGTGACGCGCTGCGAAGGCGGTTGAGGGCGTTGGTGAGTGACTCTCGACGTTGTTGCTTCTCCTCGGCCAAGGACTCTGATGCTACCCGCGTGTGGACCTTAGACAGCGGGCTAGGGTTGTGTGTGTTCTTGCCCCAAGAGGGGTTGGAAAGGGCTCGGGCAGGTGACTTGGCCATGAGTGAAGACAGGTCGGACTCGTTATCGACGCGAGGCTGCATCTCAGCGCGGGTTCTGTTGGAGCCCAACCAGGTGGGATTTGTCGTGTCGTCGGCAAACTTGTCTTGGAACTTTGTGGCGGAGGCAGGAGGCTTGTTCTCCTTGGACTCGGCGCTCAGCGGCCGTGTGTCGGTGTTATCCTCGAAGACGGGCACCTCGCGCGTCTTGGGCATTCCAAAAAACTCGGGCCACTTGCGGTGAGCAGCCTCCCAGTTGACGGGCAGGTTCTTGGGGGCGGTGACACGAGCAATGTCCTCGTTAAGCCTACGCGTAGACTCGCCGTCCGGGTCGGAAAAGACAGAGGACAGTGTAACGGTGCCGTGGGAGCCAGTGGATTCGGGCGGTGAGTTGAATGGGTTGTCGCGGTTGGCCTTCATTTCTCTAAGGATGCGAGAGCGGTATCTGCTAGCGGCGTCCACCTCCATGGCTCTTTCTCACGCGTGTGTGTGCGTGCGAAGAATGCGAGAGCTTGGAAGTTGAACAATGATGGAAGGTGAGGTGAGGTGAGGATGCAAAAGCACCCGCGGCGCGTGTTTGGGAAGGGTATGTCGTGATTCGGGATGTTGAAAGGGATCAATTCTAAATGGATTGAGGTGTGCGATGCATCTAGAAAGTAGAACGCGTCGCAAGAGTCATGAGAAAAGAAGCGAGGCACGACTTGATGGAGTAAGAAAGTGAGGGACGATGTTTTTGGCTGAAAGAAAGAGAGACCCAAAGTGATTTAGTTGTGTTTGGGTCAAGCAAGGGTTGAGTCTGTTTTGGGACGAAAGTAAACAAAGCATCGCCGTCGGCCCCACTTCGGTAGCCACTAAAAACGCGCTGGCTAATGGCCTGAAGCGCTAAAGAGCCACTGAAGCTTGAAGCGATTGGGCATGGTCAGCTCTTCACTCCACGTCTTTAGAAGGAAGCGCGGCGCGGGGCTGTTGTGTCTCGTCGGTTCTGATCCACGCTGCAAAACACCCACCACCACCACCACGGAATGCGTTGGCCGTGGCCGTCTTTTCTCGCGTTGAGTGTACGTGCATGGTCTGAAAAGTAACATCGCGTTAATGTAGGTACAGTGCGCTCAGATACGTCATTTGTGTCTATGATAGGTTCATACCTAGGAGTTACCCTATGCTTTACTGTATATCCGTGTTAATTCCTCAGCTTGTGTACTTCTCAGTAATTATCTTATCGCTGACTTGAAATGGCGGCATCGCGTCTAATTCCTTGATCTTGCATCATGAACCAACACAATCCAAAAACCATGCTCCAAACATGATATCACGGCTAAATAGCTAACAAGACTTGATATCACCCACATGACCATCACTCCTCATCGCTTCATTTTTCCCTTACTCACTCACCGTCTCTTTCAACCCTAAAAATCCGTTCTAGAATCCCATCTAGTCATGTCTTCGCAGTAGTTCTTGTGACCTGCTCGTTTTGGTGGTGGGGCAGATCGTCGCACCTTGTCTCGACTTCAGGACCCTGACCGATAGACAATCTCGACATTTCTCCGTCCTCTTTCTTGTCTTGTTTCTCGTTTTCTTGGATTTTCGTATACACTTTGGTGTGGCTTTTCTTTCTTTAGTTTCACTAGTGGCTTCATCCGCCTCCTTCTCTCCTCGTGTGCTGGATCATCTCCCTCCTATCAACCTCCGAAACCGCATCGCCACATTTCGATATGGATCGCCTTATCTCGTAAAAAACGCGCGTCAGGACCAGCAAACCTTCTACTTCACTTTCTATAGAACTCCTCTAGGTCTTGGGCCAGAAACTTCCTCTTCCTTCAATGGCTCGGCGAATAGTCACCGCTGGCCTCGCCAGCTTGATTGCGATTCAACTGACGTCAGCCGCCCCAAGCCGTGAAGATACTCGTCAACACTATTGTCCTGTCCTCTATACCGAGCCTCCAACAAACTGTCGCCCAATTCCGGAGACCTTTCTCACTTTCTCATCCAAGATCCCAAGGTCTGCTCCTGCCGAGTCACATATACTTGAGGATGCTGTCAGTGCCCTCTCCGTCTTGCAAGACCACTTCTTCGAACCCGATTATGCGACATGGCCGTCTACCATAGACTGGACAGCTGCCTTTGCAGGGACCGCCATTGCTGGAATGTTGACGACTTTATCCAAATCTATCAACTCTGTGGATCTTGATGGCATCAACGATTGGAGGGTCAAGGAGAATGTGATATCAACATTCTACGCACAGTTGGTCGGGTCTTATTTTGGACAAGATGTCCTGTCTATCCGTGGCCAGGTACGTAGACTGATACACTCGCAGGCTTGATTCATAGACTGATATTGTGACCAGGCATACGACGATATTCTTTGGGTGGCGCTCGGCTGGATAGAGGCCATCAAATTCGTGAGAACACACGGAGATCTGCACTATTCAACAACCAAATCTGAGGAGATCGCAGGAAGTGGCCTCAGGCAAATCATTGAGTCCATGCCTTGGCAGGGCTACAACTGGTTCTCATCATTTGCCCATCGTTCCCGTATCTTCTGGAACCTTGGCTCCCATGGATGGGAAACCAGATTCTGCAATGGAGGCATGGTCTGGAATCCGCGTCTGAACCCGTATAAGAACGCCATCACCAACGAACTCTGGGTATCTGCTTCGATATCCATGTATGAACACTTTCCCGGCGACAATTTCACCGCTCCGTGGTTAGCAAACGCCGCATTCCCGGATAACGACCCGGCGCATCTCGAGGCTGCTATGGAGGGGTACAACTGGCTCATGAATGTCAACATGACCAATTCGCGCGGCCTATTTGTTGACGGGTATCATATCGACCGAAGTAAGCCTGGCAACACGAAGTGCGACATACGAGATGAGATGGTGTACACGTATAACCAAGGCGTCTTATTGACGGGTCAACGAGGACTCTGGGCGGTAACTGGAGGCGCATCGTACTTGGAAGATGGTCATATCTTGATTCAATCAGTCATTGAGGTCACCGGATGGAGCCTGAAGAACAACAGGCCTGTGGATGACCCGAAACAAGTGCGTCCAGGCCCGTTGCCTCCCTGGAGAGGTCTCGGCCGAGGAGGTATCATGGAAGAACAATGCGATGCGAGCGGTACTTGTTCACAAGACGGACAGACCTTCAAGAGCATCTTCTTTCATCACTTCACCACCTTCTGCGTTCCACTTGATCCTCTCCGAGTGGAAGAGGGCATGAAGGTGGATATGCGACGCTATCGGCGAGTGAAGGAAGCGCATGCGACAGCTTGTAGGTCATACCTAGGCTGGGTTAGGCACAATGCTCTAGCAGCTCTTAAGACTCGCAATGAAGCAGGTCTTTTCGGCATGTGGTGGGGTGCAGGTATATTTGATGCCATCGTCACTCTGGATAACGACGGTATCGACCACAACGCCGAGAACACAACCGATTATCGCAACCAAGGAACACCAGATGATGAGACGTGGGGAGGACGTCACAGGTGGCTTCCCGGCACAGGACGTTGGACTGCATCTGATCCAGAGTCGGATGAGCCAGTCCTGGGAAGAGTTGCTGAAGCCCAGACACCGATGCATAAAAGAGATTCGTCTGGGGAAGTCAAACCAAAGAGACAAGACCCCAACGATCGAGGGAGGGGAAGAACGGTAGAGACACAAGTTGGAGGGCTCACGCTACTTAGAGCATTTTGGGAATTATCCCAGTCATACTGATGATCACATAGAGTTATGTTTGCAATGGATATTATCATGATGCATTTATTAGACTTGTCACTTATCTGGATAGACACTGAACATCGTTTACGATTACAATAAAGATTAACATTTTTTTTACACGTTAAACAAGGCGTTTCGCATTCGCACCGGAGCAATTGACTTTTCCGCTTTTACCTGGATACCACCTCATAAGGATTCAGCCCTACGACAGAAAACAACTCCTCGGCACTCATACCCGTGTTGCGCCTCTCAACTTGCGACGCATTGCGGCCTCCCGCGCACACGGAAGCGAGTGCGAAGGCCGAGTTGGCGGGGATGATTGGCCCGGTGCCGGAAGAGTGGAGCTCGAATCGGCTTCTCCATGTCGGCGCCAGGCCTTTTTGGGCATGTTGATTCGAGATGGGGAGTTGCGTCAGCGTGGCTGCGCATTCGCATCCATGGATGATCATTTCGAATGGAGGGCTTGTTTGGGAATGATAACGAGGTTGAGGATGGAAGGGTTTGTGTATAAGAGATGGGATAGATCGCGACTGAAGAAGAAGTTGTTTCTATACACTCACAGCTCAAGAACAGGCTTTCAGTCCCACAACGAATACCCTACAGCTCAACCAAATCCATCAAGGACCATCACTTACATCAATACCAACACCAACACATCGTTATCTCTTACTTGATATCACTTCAAAACATCAACATGGGTATCATAGGTCTTATTGCCAGCCACGTCCTCCCTCCCTCCGAGAACTCTCGTCGTTACAACACCAACCGCGGCTGTTGTAACCATCGCATCCAGCCAGCCTACCTCGTCCAGCCCCAGCAACAACCCATGGCACCAAACATGGACTACGCATACATGACGACAGGACGAGCCTCGTGTCACCAGCGCAAGATGGAACGTCGCTACCAGAGAAAGATGCAACGTGTTGAGCGGGACATGCTCCGCGTCGAGCAGAGAGCGGAGAGAGATCTGCAGCGTGCCGAGAGACGGGAGGCTGGAGTCATGCTTGTTAAGTCGGGCATGCAAAAGATGGGCATCACCAAGGGGTCTTCTGGAAACGTTAATGTGCACGAGACAAGGGAGGCTGGGGGATCCTTTGAGATGAGGGATATGTCTTCTGGAGTTAGGGATACACGTCACGACAACGTCTTTGAGTTGGATGCTGTGAACCAGCGGCACACTGAGCGTGACGCACCACCCGCATACCAGGAGGTTGAAAAGAAGTGAGATTAGGGAGAAGCGATCTGTTTTTATTAGACATGGGAGTTTTGGAGTTTAACTATAAATGATGAGTATTAATGAGAATGACCTATACAATTTGCCTGCCCAGCTCTTGGTGTTTCATTCAATCATGACCAATCACACCCTCTCTGAAATGCATTGGCTCTGGTTGGATCCGTGCCTCTTTGACCTCCGATATCGAACCCCGCCAGCTCGGTCATAGCAACCCCGCCACCGCGAGAAGAGACGGACTCTTTCTCACGTGGCAGCTAAGAGCCTCTTGAGAGGTACCTCCCTAATCTATATCCGGAATCCCTGACCATCTGTGGATTGAAGCTCAAGAATATCACCTCATGAATGGGGCCCTTTTCTGCAAGGGAAAATCTCGGAGCTGGTCGAGACGAAGCATCAATGCATATTCGTGAGACGATAACCGGCCTGGAATCGGCCTCTGACGGGGTTCGGACTGGCCGCGTCGAGCACATCCGCACCCGGGGGGGAGACTTTATAATTTGCAGCACGGTCCTCCATCTGCCAAGTGCCCGCTACGTGCGAATTGACTCACCCGTGGTGCTCATCTCCAGAGCTAACAAAAATTCAGGTCCGATCTTTCGGCGGTGACTGACTAGAGTGCTTTGTTGATCTGCTTTGCAACGCAGCAATTCCTGACCTGATTCTTTCTCTTCCTTCCATCATCATACCTCACACATTTACGCCCAAGATGCCTTCAGTACATGAACCTCCTGTGGTACCCGTCGTCGCCAATGGCGTCGTCAATGGAACTAATGGAACCAACGGCGACACTCGGCCGCATACTCCCACCACCGGTATGGCTTTGACTGAGTACAGCGCCAACCCTTCGACGCCGTCCGAGGAGAAGCGCGCCCAGATCAAGGAGATAGTACCAGAGGAGTATCTTCTTCCTACAGGCTATCCCGATGTGAGTTGCGACACCTTGACCAATGTGCGAATTGTGAAAGCTCACCAGTGCAGTACCTTCGCCTTATCGCCAGCGCCACATCCCGAGTCTACGAGGCCTGCAAGGTCACCCCCCTCACCCACGCCGTCAACCTGAGCAACCGACTCGAGTGCAAGGTTCTCCTCAAGCGCGAGGATGAACAGCCCGTCTTCAGCTTCAAGCTGCGCGGCGCCTATAACAAGATGGCCCACCTCGACCCGGCTAAGAGCTGGAAGGGCGTTGTCTGCTGCTCTGCTGGCAACCACGCCCAGGGTGTCGCCTACTCGGCTCGCAAGCTCAAGATCCCCGCGACCATTGTCATGCCCGAGGCGACACCCAGTATCAAGCACTTGAACGTCGCCCGGCTCGGTGGTCATGTCGTATTGCACGGCGCAGACTTTGATGCTGCCAAGGAGGAGTGCGCCAGGCGATCGAAGCAAGACGGGCTCATCAACATCCCCCCGTTTGACGATCCATACGTCATTGCTGGTCAGGGGACCATTGGAAACGAGCTCTTTGGTCAGGTTAACATGGCCAAGGTGGAGGCCATCTTCTGCGGTGTTGGTGGTGGTGGTCTCATTGCCGGAATCGGCATCTATGTAAAGCGCATGGCTCCCCATGTCAAGATCATTGGTGTCGAGGCCGGCGATGCCAATGCCATGGCAGAGTCCTTGAAAAAGGGTGAACGAGTCTTGCTCAAGGAGGTCGGTCTGTTCGCCGATGGTGCCGCCGTCAAGATTCCTGGAGAGGAGACGTTCCGCATTGCCAAGGATGTTGTCGACGATGTTATCGAGGTCTCAACCGACGAGATCTGCGCCGCCATCAAGGACATGTACGATGACACCCGCTCAGGACTGGAGCCAGCTGGTGCCCTGTCCATCGCCGGTCTGAAGAAATACGTCTCCCAGAACCCCTCAAGAGACTCGAAGCGCACGCTCATCGCCGTGACGTCGGGCGCCAACATGAACTTTGACCGCCTGAGGTTTGTCGCCGAACGTGCCAGCATGGGTGAGGGCAAGGAGGCTCTGCTCGCTGTTCAGATCCCTGAGCGCCCTGGTTCATTTGCCGAGCTTATCAACACCATCATGCCCCATGCTGTTACCGAGTTTTCATACCGATACGCGAGCGATGAGGTGGCCAACATCCTCATCGGTCTCTCACTTACAGCACCTGCTGCGCAACGATCCGAGGAGCTTCGCATGCTTATCGAGCGCATCAAGTCTGGCAATATGAACGTGTCGGACCTGTCGCAGGATGAGCTCGCTAAGAGCCATATCCGATATCTCGTCGGTGGTCGATCCGGTGTTCCTCATGAGCGGCTATACATGTTCACCTTCCCCGAGCGCCCAGGTGCTCTGGAGAAGTTCCTGGTGACGCTGCGGCCCAAGTTCAACATCAGCTTGTTCCAGTACCGTAACTACGGCGGAGACGTGGGTAAGATCGTCACCGGCATCGTATGCCCTGACGAGGAGGTTCCCGAGCTGGAGAACTTTTTGCGCAAGATCGGATATCCTTACCAGGACTGTACCGACTCGGACGTGTTCAAGACATTCCTGAGAACCTAAGACGATGGCGAAGACAGCATGAGCATTCGGGGTTTTGCTTGGGGGCGTTGGGTATCAAAAGAGACCATGATTTTAATATTCAAAAAAGGAGAAGTAATTGTTTTTGGCCGTCGACTTTAGCGTCATGTGTTGGATTGTAGATAGATTAGATTGGTTTGCATGCCTAGGAAATTGGAAAAGTAAAGATGAAGTGGAATTAGTTCCAAGTTGTATATCTGCAAGAGGGAATTATCGTGGTTGTGCTTGTGCCGAAGTCGGCGTTGGTAACCGTCACTATCCGCTTCCCTCAGGTTGAGGGGAGGTGTGTTTCGGTGGGTGCCGACCTAGATATAGCCAGGGAAGAGCATTCTTATAGTGAATTTACTCGACGATAGGTAATGCTTTCCTACAACCGCCCGTCTTAAGCGCTTGCTCTAAGTTCGCGAGATCCTACTCTTGGACCAAGGCCGGCCGTGTTGGTTCTAATATGGACGAGGCTCGCGGGAACAAACTGAAAAGATGGAGTGTGTTGAAGAATATGAAGCTATATGCATCTAACATGCCTCGGCATCTCGACGAGTTTGGTAACCTTTGTTTTGTAAGACAGGCTAGCTCGTCTAATGACTTCCGTATACCAAACCCTGAGGCTGGCGTGGTGTTCAGCTGCCGGCCCCTTCGATGAAGACTCTCTTCACCTCGAGTTCCTTACTCACAGATCTCATGGCGATAGGGGGGTTAGCTCAACTCGTGGTGGGCAAATTTCGTATGGACATGGATAACGCAGCCAACTCTATTCAGGTCTGAATATGTCAACTTGCGATGTTTGACGGTCGAACCAGATCACAACATGCCCTTCCATGCCAAAACACTCCCAGCCCTCCTTATTATGATGGTGGTCGTCCCCGCGAGTGCATCGCACCTCGCTTGCCTCAGTCTTCCTACCCGTAAACCTGCATGTTGTGAGAATGTGCCGGAATGTGCATATCCGAGATGGCTTCGCGCAGGTTGTGACAGGGTCGACCCCGATCCGGCACTCTCCTACTGCCCTCTCTCCGCCGTTTTTATACTTGATGAGAAGACCTCTGCAGAACCCCGTCTTGGCGGATATGAAGATGTGAATCTCGTCAAAATCTTCTAGGGAAGCTGATGAATAGTTTGGGCGAGCGGTATCCTTACGCAGGATTCGTTTTGGTAAAGGGGTGTGCGGTTTTCTAGAGGTAAAATCCAAATTCGCTCCAAAAATGTTTGGCCCTGTTACTCCCCAACCGACGTTCTCGTTCAGTTCCTTTGGGCTAAAAACAAGCGTTGTAGGTGATCTGCTAAACATGTAGGCTAGAGTGTTTTTTCCGTGACACGCGCCTACTAGGACATCGCCAACGAGTTTTGTACGGATCTAGGCAAGCCATGTTAGAGCAAATTTGATCAGAGCTGATCACGGGGCTTCGTGCTTACCAGGAAACTGCATTGATCCAGCCAAGGCTTACACCCTCGGATTCCAAGGTGGAGGATGCGGTCGTTGCGAGCAAGAGATAGGTATACCCAACTGACAAAACGCTTAGTGAAGCTTGGGAAGCGCTCATAGGTCTTTGCTGCTAGAGGGGCCTTTGCCGTATGGGCATGGATACTCATGACCGACCCTACAGCATAGAAAAGGGTGAGCCCAGTGACTTGAGATAGCTCTATTGTACGGAGCAGTATGGCATCTGGAATACGGCCTGAGACGCCATAACCTGTAGAGATTGCCTTGAGCTTCTTTCGTGGAGGAGTTGGTGTGTCCCAGATCTGTAGTCCTTCGCCTAGTCGATTCTCCACGATGCGTGTCCGAACTGAAGCAAGTATATGAGTACTGGCGAGGTTATCAAAAGGGTAACCAACATACCTTGAAATGTATCGAAATGTCCTTCGCTCGATGTTCGTCAATAAAAACGTACACACGTCGAGTATTGGGTGGCGAGGCTTTGTGTCTAGGCCAATGTGGTAACCTCTCCAACTTGCTGATGCCATGCGAGTCAACCAAAACCCGAACGATAGGTAGCTGTGCAGTATCAGTAGCGAGAAGAGGTCGACCTCCGCGCTCCCATGCTGATATTTCGTGCAGCGGGAAGGACTCAAAAGCCGTTGGGGCGGTTGAGCGTTGGGCAATATCCTGGACGGTGCAACACCGCCAGTAAGGGGCTTCAAGTAAATAGCTTCGGATATGCTGTATGATCTCCATGGGTAGCTTCGCTAGCTCCGGGATGCCTATAGACTCTGCTGTTGAAGGCGTTGGTGATGTGAAGCTGCCGTCGTCCAAGTGAAGCTCTGGCGCATTTTTCCAAGGATCTCGCCAGGCTGACGCGACCCATATGCGGCCCAGAACACGCGTTGGTTCACAATAGAGCATGAATACATCATGGCAATACGCATGGATGGCTACACCCTCTACGCCGCATGTCCTACATCCCATCTTCCCACAACGACAACTGGGCCTCGGGTCAGACTTCCACGGGAATTTAAGACCATGTCGAAGTGGAGAATGTTTAAATGGAGACCTGCTCGTGTAAGATGCAGGGCAAGTAGAATCGTTGTTGCCGTGTACTGTGGCATGTTAGTTAGTACCTAGTCAAGGCAGGGTCTTGAATGTCAGATGAGGTTGGCATCGTTGCTCATACATGCTAGGAACTGCTCATCAGGTCTCATGGTCTGGCCACAAAGGTCACATCCCGGCTTTCAACCAAGATGAGGGTCTTTTAGTTGGTTCGGGCTCATTTTGGTGGGCTTGTTTGGCAAAGCTCAAGGTGGTATATAAACGCCACAGGATACTGTCGAATGAGTATGACTGGATGATATCGACAATCTCGGGTGGTAGCAGAGCCAGTTCGGGAATGCCTAGAGAACGCATATCTTCGGTCTCGGGGTTTACGAGATACCTTTGCTCGAGATACAGAGGGTCGCATTTCTACAGATTTTGCCAGGCTGCTAGAATCTATAAGCAGTTCAAAGCCTTGTTGCCCTGGTATTCACGCATGAATAATTGAAGGCAATCCGCGTGGATCAACACGCCCTCGGGCAAGGGGTGAGCTATGTTGCATGGTTGCTGAAGGCAGTTACATCGCTTGTTGATAACGCACCCTTCAATTGGGAGTGTTGATACTGGCATGAAGTGCTGCACAGAGCTGGAGTCATCGTTCCCAATCACTGGAACAGACAGTGAGTAAGGAGTTAGACAAGCATAGAGGGATTGGAAGTACCTGGTATGAAACGCTCGCCAGCTTGTATTCCTACGCCGCAAATGCCACAGCGCGGGCGAAAGAAACATTGTATCCTGGTATGGCTCGGGCCTAGAACTAGGCAAGGCCTCAGCGTAAAAGTTGGACCGGGTGGGGAAGGCACAGAAGGCACAGAATGTTCAGAGGGCTCAGGATGCTCAGAGGGCTCAGGATGCTCAGAAGGCTCAGGATGCTCAGAAGTGTCAGGATGCTCAGAAGGCTCAAGAGGTTCTGCAGACGGAGAAGTGGACATGTCGGACACCGGAATGCTGCAACATGAACCCATGTACTATAATTTCCCTGTTAAGCAGCCCTAAATGTTTGTTGGTCGATGCTGAGCTGGGAACGGTCCGTCAGCAGAAAAACAGTCTCGATCCGACAGAAGCAATTTAACGTGCGTGTTCTAGCGAGCTTCTACTGCCGGGGCTAGGTGGTCAAGGCGTTGTGGCCCTTGCTGCGGCGTATCTTTCTAGAAATGTTGCATGCGTCGCGGCTGAAAGAGTGTTGGTCTGAGCACCGGGAAAGCAAATGAAGTGAAGTAATGAATGCGAGATGAATAAGTGCAGATGCAGAGATTCCTACGATGCTGCAGTGGATGTTGTGATCCTAGACACTGGCGTAAGGCGCTCCTTCCTTCCATGTGAAGCTGCCGTCAACCCATCCGTACCTGCCCAGGTAGGTAGTTGGCCTATCTTAGGCAAGCACTCGGTCATTGATCCGAGGAGGAAAGTGCTGCCCGCACTCACTGATGAAACAGGCAAGGACGAAACGTTTCACAAAAGGACTCTGCGGAGCCTTCTCCTGTTTGGCCAGGATCATCTTCCCTTGGCATCAGCATTGACATCCATTGACAATGCAGCGACTTGTTCCATGCATGCGTCTCCGTCTGCGGTAGACGGGACTGAATACTATTCTTGGACACAAGCCAGTTGCTGTTGAGACGAGACGGCGTTGCCTGCCCAGAAAATTCCAAATAGCGATCCTGCAGCTCCCTTTACTCAAACAGTCAAACCATTGTCGCAGCTGTCCTTTCGCATGCCTCGGTAAGCTAAAGTACATATGCAGTTGGAAGGAGGAGACGAGGTCTTCTGACCAACAGCCCCCTTTCCCAGCAGGCTGGCGCGGATCCGAAGATCAGGATCGACGCGGTGGATGGGGAAAATGATGACGGCAGAAGGCGGCCACTGCCAAAACGGCCACCACTCACCGTCGAGCCAAGAGGAGAACCAACCCAGTCGACAACCCTGTTCCCAGGTGCGATGGACAGCATCCATGGTAACGGAATCGTGGGTGGCTCTCCAAGAGCACAGCTGAAGCTATCGGGTCGCTTCCGTCCAGCAAGCGAGCTCATCTTTCCACTCGGCTCTCCCGCTCAACACCACATCAGTCTGCTGGGACAGCCCAGGCCATTGTTCCCATGAAGCTCAACCTCAGGACCCCGTAAGCGCCCTGTGCGCGCTCGGTCATCTGCGCTTGGTGCCGTCCTCTAGGGGCAAGGGGCGCGACGGCCAGGGTCCTTGGGAGAGGGTCGAGAGGTGGGCATGCTAGCATGGTGAGGATGGCTCCACGGCGGGCAGCTCATCATCCACTGAAGCTTCATCGAAGCATCCACCGAAGCGCCAAAGCGCCCACGCAAGCACGCACTGACCTAGGAGCTCAACTTCTGCCATTGATGCCCTGCGTGGCAACCATCGACGCCACTATTAGCACCACGCGCGGGCTAAGGTACAGAAGCACACCACGAGAGCTGCCGTCTCCCTGGGTGGTACCAGCTGCGGGGGGTTCCATGGACGGGGCGGGCGTCCTGCCCAGGTCGGGATGGACTTGTCCTGTATCGCCAATTTGCATTCTACTGAACTGGTCTTCTCCCGATGCATTGCTTGCATTGCCGACGCTTGCTTGCCTTGGTTTGCTTTGTCTCTGCTCCACTCGTCGCTTGCGGCGTGTGCCCCAAACCCAGGCCCCCTTGCTCCCCTGCCCGCGCTCGACACGCTCTTCACTGTGTGACGGCACTGCCCGCCAGCTAGAAGCGTTACCCCACACCAAGCTGGACCTTGTGAGTGTGAGTGGGCGGTGGGCGTGTGAGAGATGTTGAGGGGCCTCTGAGTTGTGGGTAGGCGTCGTGTGTGTGGCGGCCGGCCTGCGCTCCGCCGCGACTGGAATCTTTTCCATGCGGATCCAGTTTACCTTCACGGATCTTGACTTTCCCTCAACTACCTCTGTGTAGCTGTGTGCCAGATAGCTGTTCTCGCAATAGCTTCCTCGCCGCTCCGCGACTGCTCCCCACTCGGATTGTCACTGCTGCGTCCTCTCGGCCGAGTATCAGAGATCGTCCTCCTTGGCTTCCACCCAAGCTTTGGTAAGCCGCCTACACCGGTCCCATCCTTTGTCTCCGTTGCCGTCATCGCTCACTTCTTTCAAAGTCTACTGTGGCACCTCCACGCGATCGCCCTTGGACGACCAACTCCCACGCCTGCATCGACACAGCAGCTCTCCCGACAACTCGTCCCCTGCCTCTGTGTCACGACGAGGTTCCAAACCGCCACCTTGGACCCTGTACAACTCGCGAGCTCGATATCTAGCCTGTGACGACAGGCTTTGCATCTCTCACCTCATCGCGGGGCCTACGGACCGCTACCAGGCCATCGCCCGGGCCTTTACTGCATCAACGGTCGATACCATTCCAGTATCAAATTCAAGACGACCTTGCCCTATTCACGTGCGCAATCCTCGATTTGTTGGACCGGAGCATGAGCGTTTCTTATCTCATCCTGACTGCCTCTGTCAGCGTTATCGCCCCTTAGTTCCCATTGACAAGGCCAAGCGATCAAACGGAGCGTCACCCCCAGCTGCTGCTGCAGCGGCCTGAGAGCTGGCTGGAGGGGAGGCCGCACTGCCCTCGTTTCCGCGATTTCGTCACCGCTGAGCCACATCGTCCGTTGTCAAAACTATCACCATGAGGCGAGGCCGCTCTCCAAACTCGCCCTCGCCCTATAGGGCGCTGGCCCATCACCAGCAGGCCTCAAATTCTGGAGCTTCGTCCGATTCTGTCTCTTTGATCAGATCCTTCAATGTCGAGACAAACCCTACCCGGCCTGTCCGACCTTCGCCGCTTACAACATCTCTTATTCGAGATATGCCACTGGATTTGGTTGACCGGATCAGATCTTTCCCCCTTTTCATGTCCGCTCCAGAGGAATTCCTCGTTGCCATCGGAAACCATCTGAAGCCACAGATCCAAAGCCCCAATGATCACATTGTGACTGAGGGCGACGATGCGAAGGCGATGTACTGGCTAGTTCGCGGCGTAGTTGCCGTGACGTCACGGGATGGTGAGGCTGTGTACGCGGAGCTCAAGGCGGGAGCCTTTTTTGGTGAGATTGGCGTCCTTATGCAGATGCCGCGCACGGCAACCATTATTGCCCGAACGAAATGTCTCCTGCTGGTGCTGAAGAAGGAAGACTTGCATACTGTTATGCCAAAATTCCCCGAGATGGAGAAGGCTATCCGGGAAGAGGCACAAGAACGACTGAATCTTCTGAAAAAGAGAAGACAAGAGGGCGGCAAGTTGCTCAAGTCTCCCAAAGGAGATTTCAGTGCTAGAGAAGCTGCCCCTGGCGAAGTATCTACAGGGGAGAGGGGTGCTATTAGGGACGGTGCCGTGGTTAATTCCAAGAAGAGAAAGTCACCAAGCCCAGGGATTATCGAGGATCCTGCTGCTGGAAGCGCAATTGGCAGTGGCCAAATCAACATTCGGACGACGCTTAAGGAGCTGCCGCTCTTCTCAACTCTTCCAGCCGACATTCTGCACTTTCTTGGACTCAGTGCTCAACCAAAAAGCTATACGCCCTTCTCAGATATTGTCCGCCAGGGGCTTCCAGGCAACGAGATATTCTTCATCGTTCGTGGTGAAGCTGAAGTAATTCACGACGAACCAATTGTCAACGAGGGATTCCAAGGCAATACTCGATTTCCCCAGAAGAGACCACGGTTGAAAGCAGGGCAATACTTTGGAGAAGTTGCGAGTTTGGGCCTCTCTCGTGGTAGGACAGCCACGGTCCGGGCTATCACGACTGTCGAGTGCATCATGATCACGGGTGATGTGCTTGATGAATTCTGGAGACGATGTCCTCCAGATATCAAGACGCAGGTTGAAGAGACAGCGCGCCTTCGATATCAGAAGCAAAGCGACGATGTTGATATGGTTGATGCCGACGTTAGAGAAAAGGCCAACAAGTCTGATCCGCCGACTCCTACGACGCCCTCACGAGCGACGTTGCCGGGCTTGACCTTCACTACGCCATCCAAGCCGACGTCCCCGGCGAAGGACGATTCTGGCACTATAGAACCCAAGGACCCTGATCCGTTTTTGAGTGTCAACATGGAGAATATTAGGAACCGCCGCCGTCACTCGTTGGCGCCTCCAATTCCACCAACTGACAGTTCTGGAACCACTACTAATGGAGTGAGATCTGGTTCTCGCCTTTCCGAGGTGACACCAATCAAGTTTGCGTTTACCGAGGCCATGGACAGCGACGATGTTCCAGCGAAGAGAGTCAGGACGACCTTACCTCGGCGACCCCTTACGATGAGCAAGCCTGTCCTTTCAGATGAGATCTTGATCTACATTTTCAAGCATGTCGATATTGGGGAACTATTCCGGCTACGACTCGTCAGCACCCATTGGCGTAAGCTGCTGACAACTTCACCCAAAGTTTGTCAGAATGTCGATCTCTCGATTTACAACCGCAGGGTTACCGATGAACTCATTGTGAAGGTGCTTGCTCCTTTCATCGGCACCCGAGCTGTGACCATTGACCTCAATAATTGCTTCCATATAACCGATGAGGGCTTTGGAGCTCTTTGGCGAAAGTGCGGCAAGAACGTCAAACGATGGAAGATGAAGTCGGTTTGGGATGTTTCAGCAAACCAGATTTTGGAGATGAGCGAGAATGCAAAGGGATTGGAAGAGGTGGATTGGAGCAATTGTCGCAAGGTTGGCGATAACCTCCTAGGCCGTGTTGTCGGCTGGGTGGTACCCGATCCGCCACCTTCTGCGAAACCGCCCCCATCGAAGCAAGTTGTCATCTCAAGCTCAACGGCTCGTTCGAGGAGCAAGGCACAACAACAGCAACAGAAGCAGGCCGCGCCTACGATACTTCCACCGGGTACCGTGGTTGGCTGCCCGAAGTTGAAACGGCTCAACCTCTCGTACTGCAAACATATCACGGATCGGTCAATGGCTCATCTCGCTGCCCATGCATCGAATCGCATTGAGTCTCTTTCTCTCACTCGATGTACATCAATCACTGATGCAGGGTTCCAATCTTGGGCACCATTCCGATTCGAAAAGCTATCTCGGCTTTGTTTGGCAGATTGCACCTATCTTTCGGATAATGCGATTGTTGCCCTAGTCAACTCAGCTAAAAACCTCACTCATCTGGATCTGTCATTTTGTTGCGCCCTCTCTGATACAGCAACTGAGGTGGTGGCTCTTCGTCTCCCTAAGCTGCGGGAACTGCGGCTAGCATTTTGTGGAAGCGCAGTCAGTGATGGAAGCTTGGAAAGTGTGGCACTTCATCTGAACGACCTTGAAGCTTTGAGTGTACGTGGTTGTGTGCGTGTTACAGGACGCGGAGTTGAGAATGTCCTTAATGGCTGTGGACGGCTCAACTTGATGGACGTGAGTCAATGTCGAAACTTGGAGTCTTGGCTGAGGGCTGGCAGTGTTGCAAACTGGGGCTTTGACGATCGAGCTGGTCAGCGGCCAAGAGCAAGCGTCTCAAGCGAGAGTGGTGAGGGTGAGGAGGAACTGCCTGCACCAAAGGCCATGAGTGTGGCGATGCTCACGTCGCAAAACTTTATGCCGCGGTCGGCGTTCGGTTACAGGGCAAAGAGGGCTCGGCGACCTGTTCGGTTCGTCATTGAGAAAGGAACGGGTGGTTTGCGCTGATGCAACGGAGTCTTGAGGAACTACTACACTTTGGGAGGCACGGGGTCTTGTTGGGTTGCGGTTGTTGTTGCGGTTGCATGAGGGATATGACCATACAGCATCGGCGTCAAAAGTCAAGGAGCATTTGCGTTTACGAGCCTGGGTAGTTGATGGGTTTGGGCAGGTAGCGAGGGATGGAAATGGATGGGCATGGATGGATGGACATGGACGTGTGTTGGATAAGCCAGTACTGCATCAAGGGAGCGGAAGGGATACATGAAAGATACCCTGACGGAGCTGAAAGGGAAGGCACTTGACGTCTCGGCTCCCATAATAATTCTGAAGCAAATTTCAACATGATGTAATTGAGGAAATTCGGTCATCGTAAGTCCGAGTCCGAGGTGCGACGGGGCATGGAGTTTGGAGTTTAGCAGGGATCGGGGCTGCTGACCAACTGAGTCACCAAGAGGCGCCGGAAAATTCCACCGAGTTCCAACACGTGACGTCGGATATCAACGTCATGCTTTACCTACTCCGTCCATTTACCGGAACCGCGATGCATATTATAACCCCGGTCTTCCCTCGGATCCCCGCTTGAATTCTTTCCTTTGTCAACGACCCAATCCCTCGACAACAGACACCTGCATCGCCAGAAAGACGATGTCGTTTACGCCCACACTCCGCCAGGGCCCTGCGCGCATTGCGCAGCGGCTTCCTGTGCTCTCCAAATCTGCCGCCGGTTCGATTCGAAGCTTCCACGTCCCGGCCAAGCCGACACCCAACTTCTTCACCTCCCGCATCACATCAGCGACCACGCGCAGTGCTTTCCAGCGCGGCGGTCGCGCTGGAGGTCGATCATACTACCAGGAGTCTGCGCGAACTGCTGCTGCTCCTCAGACAACGACCCGAAGGCTTCTCGTCGGCGGTGCCATCTTTGGTGGTACGCTCGTCGCCGTGAATGCCGTCTTCAACCGGGAGACTCGTGAGGATGGCGGCATGCCCGTCTACGAGCGCGAGTACCTCAACAACACCTTCCTGCACACTGGACTCGGAATTGGTATCATCGGCTTGACTGCCCGACAGATGGTTCAGACCGGCTTTGTGTACCGAATCATGGTGACAAACCCTTGGGTTGTCGGTATTGGTGGTCTTGCGCTTAGCTTTGCGACCATGATTGGCACCCGATCTATCAGCCCTGACAAGTAAGTCTTGAGATGTAATTTTGGTGATGAAACGAGCCTAATAAGTGTGTAGCTATATTCCCAAGTACGCCCTCTGGACCGCTTTCAACGCCACCCAGGCTGCCTTTGTCGCCCCTCTTCTCGCCTTCGTTCCCGGTGCCCTCATCGCCCGTGCTGGCCTCTACACTGTTGCCATGATGGGCGGTATCTCGATTGTCGGTGCCACTGCTAAGCAGGAGAAGTACCTCTACATTGGTGGTCCTCTTCTGGCTGGTGCCGCCATCGTCGCTGCTTCTGGTCTCGCCCCTCTGATCATCCCCGCCACCGCTGTCCGAACTCTCGCCTTCACTGAGAGCTTGTGGCTGTACGGTGGTCTCGCCGTCTTCGGTGGCTTCACCCTCTACGACGTCCAGAAGGTTCTGTACCACGCCCGCCTCGCCCAGGCTGGTGTCATGCGCCGGGATCCCGTCAACGAGAGCATCTCCCTTGAGCTCGACTTCCTCAACATCTTTATCCGGATGGTCCAGATCCTGATGATGCAGCAGAACCGACGAAAGTAAGAGGTGGTAATGGTTCAGGCTTTGCCTGGATGGTGATGACCGTGTATTATTTTTTGGCAAAAGGATGGATTGCTTGGCAAGAGGCTAATGAACTCCTCTCTTGATTTGGCCAGAATGGCCAGTTGATGGAAATTCCCATTTGTAGCTTAGGAACAGGATTATTGAATCAAGAAATTAGAACAATTGCTCCTCTGTGTGTTTGAATTGTGACTTGATTGATTATTTGAAAATTGATGCTATTGTCTACATGCTAACCCGAGAAAACTTTTCCACCAATACCTTGCAAAGCTCACTTCAGAGGGGGAAACGGCCTCAGGTAGTGACTGGGGCACTCATAACCACTAGGGTTGTTCTTGAGGTACAGCTGGTGATACTCCTCAGCGGACCACCACTTGCCGGCAGGCGCGACCTCGGTGACGATGCCTCCCTTCCACCACTGGGCATTGGCCTTTGCCGTGATGTCACGCGCAATCTTCTCTTGCTCGGCGTCGTGGAAGTAGATGGCGGAGCGATACTGGGGGCCAGTGTCGGGGCCTTGGGCGTTGAGGGTCGTGGGGTCGTGCATGGAGTAGAAGAACTCGAGGAGTTGTGCGTATGAGACCTTGGAGGGGTCAAAGATGATTTGAGCAGCCTCGGCGTCTGCAAATAGTTAGCGATCAAACTTGCGAAAGGAGGAGAGAGAGGCTTACGGCCAGTCTTGCCGCCACAGACGGCACGGTAGCTTGGGTTCTCGAGGTCTCCGCCAATGTATCCGACTTTGGCGTCGATGAGACCCTTGCCGGCAAAGTGTCTGCGGTAGAGATGCTCTGTTCCCCAGAAGCAGCCAGCGGCAACGGTGCAGAGCTGAGCGCCGTCGGGAATGGGTCCGGCAGAAGACTCTGGGGCGATCGAGAGGCGGGCGGATTGGGTGAAGGGGCGGGCGAGACGCGCCAAGAATGGGGGGAGGTGTGTGAAGGGCATTGTGGTCAGTGGGTGATAGTATTCAGTTACAGAGGAATATAAAAAAGTCGATGTCAATGTCAGTGGTAGAATTCAATAGCTGACAGAGGGAGGATGAAGCTATATAGAAATTTATGCACTCGCCGAGCACCGGCCGGTCGGTCGGTGATGCATAGACGGGGGTTGACAAATACTACCGAAGGGTCCTTGTCCATAGAACCCCGCCCCCCGCCGTTCACAGTCAGAAAAAATGGCTGCGTCACCGAAGGCGCTGATGACGATTGGATTGCTAGAGCTCTATTTCCTATTTGGGAAAACGCCTCCGCGGGGTTCTCAGCACAGGGGTCCCCTTGCGCCGCCCCTGTCTGCGCCTCTTTGGAATCAGATGCGGGCTGTGTTTTGAATACGCCGGATAAGAGTATCAAGTGCTGTGTGAGCGTATTTGGAATTGAAAAGGTGAGATTTATATGGATGAGATTACATGGTATGGAATTAATGGCTGTGTAAGGCGTTTTGCGCTGCTTATCTGTAATCTATGTCTCGTAGGCCTGTGGCTTGGATTGACATGCAAGCAAGAATACGCAGGGGTTCTGATTTCCCGTATCACTGTCCGTGCGAGACGAAAATGCTCCGAGAAGTCTGATTGAATCCCGACCTTTACGGAGTGGCTTGCCGCATACGTCCCCCGGGCTCGGCTCCGGTCGATCGGTGCGGCGCGGCCCGGTGTTCGGTAGATTCAAGCCCCGGCCGCTCCGTAAAGATCGGATCGGAAATGACAGGCCACAAAAGTGAGCAGTCACAGTTGATGTATGCATGTATAACAAAGACAATCGATTGAAGAGAGAATAAAAATAAGGAAGAAAGAAAAGTAGTTGTACAAGAGTTCACACCACTCAACCCAGCTGAGCCTCCAGTCGTCAAATCAAGCCAGCAACACTCAAGAAGGAGGCCAAGTACCCTTCTCACACATGACCTGCGCAGTCCCCGTAGGTCCCCTCGAAGCATCCCCATCCCACCAAGAAAGAGCATAATCCTGATGTACCTTTTCATCCTCAGAAACTCCCAGCTTCAGGTATAGCTCGTCCTGCTTGCAAAAGGCGAGCCGCTCTCTAGTCGCGCAGTCGTACGTGACATACACGGGTACTCCGGCTGGCATGCCGTCAGAGTGGCGGAGGTAGTCTGTGAGGCATTCTTCCTTTTCGACTCTGTTCTTGCATTTTTCGCCTGTAAAGGCGTTTTGGGTGTGTTCGCCTTTGGCTGTGATACCGCAGGACCTGGAGATGTTCAGTAAGGGATGGGTATGGCGGTTTAGGGGTGAACTTACGTGACCATGTACGGCACAAAAGTCCAGTATCCGCATTCATCAATCAGATCATCAGGCTTATCGCGGACCACACCGCTTAGCGTCTGCTTTTCCTGGCTGTAGGTGAAACTAACACCGGCGGTGAATGCTCCGTGACCGATTTGGAGACCCCAGCTGATGGTCTCGCCAAAGGTTACAGCCATACGATCTTCGAGGGTGCATTTTCCGCGGCGGCACTCGGCGTTGGCAAACTTGACCTCTTTGCCGTAGCTCCACTTGAGGCTCTTTTCACAAAAGGACTCGCACTGGGTAGTGTTAACGTTGTTTTTGACGTTAAAGGGTGTGGTACTTACGGCGTCGTCACTGTGAGGGCTGATGGAGCAGTGACCTTCATCGTCCAGTTTGTTGGTAGGCTCACAACCAGTCCATTCCTAACAAACACGTCAGTGTTGAAGCACTACTAGAAGTCGAAACTCAACATACCTCGTTTTCACCAATAGCTCCAGTAGAGAAGCAGCTGTCCTTTCCAAAGTCAAGACGAGGGTTTCCAGGCTGGTCGACACCACGGGGCATCATCTTGTCAAGTTGCTCAGGGGTGATGCCTTTGGGCACGACCAGGCCCATTGCGGCGGGGGCGAGGAGAGCTAGATGGGCGAGTTTGTTGAAAGACATTGTCAATAATGTTTAAAGTGTAGGAATGAGTGTGGTGAAGCTGAATGATGAGCAGTCTTATGGCTGGACAACATGTCGGCCTTTATACGCATTGTTGAGTCCATCAAGGATATGTTCAAACAACATCCAAGCAATTTTGATCAATTCAAACTCGCCCAGCTCATCATCCTTCATACAATCCTTCTGATCCATCAGACTCAAAGAGTTACTCAATAAGGAAGGCCGTCACAGAATTCTCACCCAACTGTTCATCTCAACTAAAGCACAGAGCCCCCAGCCGTCTCCTTACAACAGCATATCCCCCACAGGGCAGAAAAGGCAAGGTTTAATCTGGCTGCCTGGAGTTTCAACTCTTAACCAAGGTCGGCAGGACCCGAGGGGAACCTGTCGAGGAGAATTCATGATTGGTCAAGATCCGATCTTGTATGGTGACATGGTGACAGATCGACAGTATAAAGGCTATGCTTGAAACATGGCATGTTCATGTCGTTACTCGGTAGTCCCTATGCCAAGCCTTTCGAGAATCCTTCTCCAGGATCTGGGGGATCCTTCTCTGGGGCATTATTGACTATCCTGGTATATAGTCTCGTGACCACATGTTTTCTAGGTGGTAGTTAGTATTATTACGGGGCCGTTTTCATGTGCTTTGTTGATCATTCTGGCGTGAGATGGGGAACCTTTTCGAGGTGTAGTCCGCCTTCTCCTTTTTGGTTTGTATGATGATCGCTCATGAATCTTGCATTTTGCCCACAATGAGAATCCTTCTGATTGATTTTAAGTAGTAAGGACAATTGAGAAAGGGATGGTGGCTTGATCTGGATGCAAGGCAGAATCTGATGGCGACAATGCTATTTCCATCGCCGTACATGAGCCACTAAGAGCATGCCCTCGACCTAATGCCTCGATCTACGAATGGTTCTGAGAAACAAGAGTCCTTGCAAGTTCAATCACGTCGGACCGAATGTTACAAGCGATGCTCTTTCGGGCAGGCAGAGAAGTTAATAAGACTCAAGATTAAAATGTTCAAGAGTTGGGGCCTATCGAAGGAGAGGGGCTTGACCTTGTTGGTCAAGAAATGTATAAGATGGCGGACCCTCACTAGATCAGGTGACATCTTGAGCAATGTAATAGTTGTCGAGTATGCTAGATAATAGCGAATTTTAAGTGCCTACTACATTGCCTCTTGTCTAGGACATGTCAACCAAGAGCAATGAGAACCAGTAGAACTATTCAGTTAAGTATAATTCCTAGGTCAGGCAACTTGGTATTATTTTTCAACCATCTTTTACAATGGTTTCTTATCTGATTTCAAAGTTACCTTTCTCAATACATAGGTTAGGCAATGGAGTGTTTGTCAAACATATTACAACCATTTACTCCTATACCTCAATCAACGCGAGAGACCTTATTCGACAAGATACGATGCCCCATGATGTGATACATGTTAACCTCGGCTTTCTCGATAAGCATATCAGACGTATTACCAACTTGGGAGAGATTTCACCGTTGGTCGTTACCAACCGAGACGCCTCAATCGATAGCGCCAGCAAACTATTTCCTACCCCTGCAGAGTCGATTTGACAATCGAGCAACCCGCCAATGGCCTCGAGAGTCATTTAGAGCTCCACGCGCTACTGCAGGGATGAATACGATGCACATAAAGATTCAGGAACGAATTCCGCTCGCCAAGGCTTGTCTTTTGCTGAGATTGTCGTGTAGCTGTTGGGTATATAGATGGAAGGGGGATGGTTCTGAGATGAGTTGTTTTCTTGTGTTGTTGTCATAGTACTCTCGTTAATACATTCGTTTATTCAGTTCGTGATGGTTTCAAACAAGTTGATGGCCGTTGCCTTTACGGCACTGGCCTCTCTTTCGGTTGTTGATGCTGGTGTCTGTGTACCACACGGCACCACCATCTCGTCGGAGACTAGCACCACGGCGACTGCAACTTCAACCTCTGTGACTATCGAGACTGGTTCTACAAATACTTCTGGAACTGTCTCGACTGAGACAAGTTTGACCACAGCTGAGACTTCATCTGGAACTACTTCAGCAGAGACAACTTCTACAGTCGCCGAGTCTTCTTCGACCTTTACTACATTGACCACTATTGCGACAACTTCAACTACAGTCGAGACTAGCTCTGGAACAACCTCAGCCCAGACAACATCCACAACAGTCGAAGTCGTTCCCACCAACCTCGTCAGCAACCCAGAGTTCGACGACGGCCTCCAGCCCTGGCAGGCAATCCCCTACCCCGACCAGGACCTCTCCCTAACCGACGACTCATACAAAACCGAAAACGCAGCCCGCCTCCACTTCGAGTCCAAGTCCGGAAGCGCCTTCACAAACTACCTCTACCACCGCATTGAAAAGTCCCTCCTCAAGGCAGGTTCCTACGCCCTCGAGGGTTTCGTCAAGGTCGACTCCCCCGGTGATGAAGGAGAAGGTTGCACTAGAGCCGTCGCCGCTTGTCTCGTTGGTCCTATTGGTCTCACAGAGGCTATCCTCAATGTTGCTGTGCTGCCTGCGACGGCTGCTGAGGGTCAGTGGGCAAAGATCTTGACGATTTGTGATGTTACAGAGGAGAAGTTGGAGGAGATTGATGATTTTGGTGTCGCTATTGGGTTTGAGTGCATCAACACAAACGCCTACCTTGATAGTGTCTCGTTCAAGGCGGTTGAGATTGAGGTTGAGTAAGAATCTGGAGTTGATGGACTATCCAGAGTGACACTGTTACATATACATCTTGAATATTCTCTGTATATATTTACTGTCTAATACAACATGTCGAGTATGGCCTCCATGTAACAAGTTGTAGTTCACGCCTCGGCATATCGGCCAACTTCCGAGCCCATCTCTCGCCTCACTAAACCAATGCTTTCACGATACATCGTTTGTCACGAGTAATTAGTGGCGAGGAAATGTCAATTGAAGTTGGCAGTGGACTCTCTTTCTTCTTTTCACATCTTCAACTTCCTCTCCAACTTATATTTTGCTATTGCAGGCTTATCCCGGCTTACACACATGCACCTAGAAAATGCCCTGTCGAAGCCTCGGATGCGCCGCCTCAGCAAGGGTTACTGCATCCTCTGCTGCAGCCTTTAACACAGCACAGCCCAGGCATTTCACACGCACAAATATCTTGTCCTACAAATCAACACTAACAGATCATGGCTCCTTGAAAAGACTACGTCCTCTTGGCTCCCATCGGCCTCCCTCCTTCCTTTCCCAGGACTCGCCGTCCCGCGCTCGGAGCTTGACCCTCTTTCCCCGCCAGAACCCGCCGCCTCCGACTTCGCCTCCGTGCCCCGACGACCTAAACACCAACAACTCCATCGCAAATCGCGTCCAGGGCCTCATCTTTGGCCATGTGACTACTTCCACTACCGCCGCCATGACGACTCCCCCACGCCCCCTCGCCGAGCGCATACCACCCGGCGCATGGGATTCGCACATGCACGTCCTCGACGTCGAAAACTACGCCCTCTCCCCCGCTGCTATGTACCGCCCGAACTCACACTCCCTCGAAGACGCCCTCTCCTTTGAAGCTCAAGTCGGAATACGCAACATCGTCCTCGTTCAGCCCTCCATATATGGCCTCGACAACACATGCCTCATCGATACCCTGCGCGCCCTGGGCCCCGAGCGGGGGAGGGGCGTCGTCGCCTTCGACCCGCCCGCCATGACCCCCGATACCCTGCGCAAGTGGCATGACCTGGGCGTTAGGGCTGTGAGGTTAAACGTGCAGTCCAACGAGCTCACCGTTGACGCGCAGGAGCTAGCGGACCAGCTGCACGAGTACGCTGATGTTGTGCGACCTTTTGGATGGGCTGTTCAGGTCTATGTTCCCATGCACATGATTACTCTTCTGGAGCCTATTGTCCCCTCCCTCAACATCCGTTTTTGTATAGACCATATTGGTTATCCATCTTTGAAAGGTCATAATAGCGCCGACCCATACGACCTGCCTGGATTCGCATCTCTAGCCCGTCTTCTCAAGAATGGCCACACATACGTCAAGCTATCAGCTCCTTATCGGATGAGTTTGCGACCAGACCATAGCGATATTGAGCCCATCGCAAAGGAGGTCATTCGCTTAGGAGGTACTAGTCGTGTAGTATTTGCAACCGATTGGCCTCATACAAGGTACGAGGGGTTGGATATCAAGCCGTGGATGGAGACAGTTCTCGACTGGTGCGACGGCGACGAGTACCTCATCCAGAGGCTATTTACCGGAAATTCAGAGGACTTGTGGGATGTTCCAAAATCATCATGACCATTTATGACGGAAAAGTACTTTCTTTACATAGCGTTTGGTCTGGGCGGAGTACACGTTATGGTGTCTTGTCGGCAGAGTCAAAGGGTCGGCGTGGTACGGATACAATAGGATATGAATGACAACCGGTATTGATTCATCGTCATCTTGGGGCTTTATGTATGAGGACAACGGTACACATTGTTCCTCTACCAATGTGATTTTTCATTTTACTATTTTGCGTAGATCGTGTCAGTATTTCCAATCGTTCAGAGGTCATCATGGCATCTCCATTCTCGGCTTGTAAAGGTCAGATACGTCTCGACCTTTCCGTGTTCTGCAATTCTGCAGACTATCCTTCTCTTGACCCATGATGGTATACAATCCATCATTGTCTTTTAGGAGCCCCTCATGTGCCAGCATGAGATCAAACTCGGGCTACGGCCTCATGACACCATAGCCACATCCAGTGATAGCCTGAAACGCACATATGGCCGGGTGCAAACAGTCACATGGGACCTCGGGAGAAAGGCACGGCGCTTTACCTTTGCCATCTGAAGCCGTCGGGCTATCCAGTTGGATCGCCAGGTGGGAGTAAACGAAGCTCCCAAGGCATAGCAAATCTCCAGCCGCTTAAGTCCGTACACCTTGGCCGATCGGCCATGAGTTGAGGCGACAGCCGGAACTGGTTGTATCGTTGACTCCTGGGCCGAACCCTCCAAAAGGCCCGAGTTCGTGTTGTAGAGTTTTATGAACCACCCGTAGTGCGGAGGCGTGTTCTCTCCTGGGCGCGGTCGACAAGCCATGTCTGATCAATTACGGATTTGGTCGAACGGCCCGAGGCAACCCCCTTCACTCAAACGTCTGTGGATTATTATCCGACTCGTGAATAGCACCCACCCGTACACTCAAGGGCTCAAAAGTCGATAGCGCCTCAAAGACGCCACGGTCCACGGCCATAGCGTTCGGGCTCAGGTTGTCGGCCCATGGAGTTTGGAAGAGTTGATCCGGCTCATAGGGGGACTGTTGAGAGGACATTTCGAACGGAGGTTGATACATAGGTTCTGAAACTGGGACATCTGGTGTCATTGGCGGCATCTCTGCTGCCTGCTGAGGCTGAGGCTGTGGTTGCGGTGGTTGTTGTGGATTCAATCCCAGGCCCAGGCCAAGGGTAGCTACCTCTCTTGTAATGAGAGCAAGGGCACTTGAAATGACTGTAGATGATTAGAGTTGAACACGGCGCGTACTCTGTTCCACTTACCTGGATTCACAAACTTAATTTGGTGCAGGGCGTGGACACAAAAGTTGAGTTTGCGAACTGCTTGTTGATCTTCAGGGGTTGCTTGCACCTGCAGGAGGAAGATCGTCGCTGCGATGTAGACACTGTATGACAATGACAGCACGCAGTGGTTGATGGTAAAGGTTCGACAGAAAAGGTCAAAGATGGCAATGATTGCCGTTGCCGACGTGACGCATTCTACAAGATGGTTCTGCATCGGATGCGGGCCGTCATCTCCTGGGTGCACCTGCCAAGAGAGCATAGGTCTGAATAGGAGGATTCTGAACGTATGGTAGAGAGCACTTCAGAGTGGTTAGTCAGTACTCGAGAGCTCATGACGGACATACTCACTTCATGGTGACGATGTGTGATGGGGGCGCAAGAGCCGGCAGGGCCAGGGGGTCAATCTTGAGATGAGGAGGCAATTGATCCCACCACATCTTCATGGCAGGATCTTGGCTTTGGAGACATTCTTGCATCTCCTGCTCCGTGTTCTGGCAGAGCGGATCATACATGTGAATGAGAATCTCGTTGAAGATGACGGATAGTCGACAAGCACTCATGAAGCATGATGTCGAATGAGCCGTGGCAGGTGGGTACTTCCAGTCTCCTCCGTGAGGTGAGTCGAAAGGAACCCACAGCTCGTTCTCAGCGGAATCATCCACTAGAAATTGTCAGTGTGATGAGATGTCTGAAAGGGTTGAGCCAACTCACTGATGATTTGAGGCGGAGACACAAGTGAGTGTTGCATGGATGGCGAACGACCGAGGTAGAGGCTAATGATCTTATCCCAGAAATAGCAACTCCAGAAAAGTCGGTGCCGAATCTCAACCTCTTCGTCAGACAAGTGAACCGAACCTGGGTATCTCTGTCCATCAACACAAATGCCCAGGTGGTCGATGAGTCGGAAAGCAATGCCGCTATAAATCCAGGCCTGAGTAGTGTTGCCGTGACCGCACTCTTGCGCACTAAGGAGAAGCAGTGTTTGAACTGTCGGAATTGTGCAGACGCCTCTGCTCAACTCGTCGAACAGCATGCTACGAGCATGCTTTGCAAAAACAGCACCCCCATCGTAAGACTGATCCAGCAGCCGCTTAGTCGAGGGATCACTCTTCCCCCATCGGATCGAATGCGACAATATGGCATTGAGAAGTGTGTGCGAATAGTAAGGCCCCATCGATTGCATGTCACCTGTCTAGAGTTAGATCATGGTATGGGGTCATGAATGGCCAAAGCATACGAGTAAAGGCCGGGCGGTAGATGAAGTTGAATAGGGGCTGAATCCAACACCAGTGCACATTCAAGAGATACTGAAAGGGTTCCTAGAAAAGTAAGCGATGAAATGAATAGAAGAGTTAAAAAGGCATACAGGAATGTCGGAGAGATTTTCCATTGCGCGTTGGTGCCATGCATTATTAACAAGGCGCTCTCTCCTATGCGCATCCGAATCAATTGAAGAGAGTGAGTCGGCCTTGTGCTTGTGCGGATCACTGGGAAGGTTGAAAAGACTGGTAGCGCCATGATAAGTAATGCCGCCCTTGTCGTCGATCTTGAGGCCCATGAAGCTCCTAGTCATATGTTCGTCACTATAGCGGCCTTCGTGACCGTTGAACATGCCCGGGCTAGAGTGATTAGATGCGGCAATAGAAGGAGGAGACTTGACGGCAGCCAGCTGATCCTCGAGCTCCTTGATCCGCTCCTCTAGACGTTGAGTGTAAGACAGAGTCGGGTTTCTATTACAGCGTGAGTAAAGGGTAAGAGAGCACGCGACCAAGGAAAGTCCCACAGTTTGTAGATACAGTCATCGTTCCTAGCAGCACAGCGATTGCAGATGGGCTGCTCGCCACCGCACTTGACCTAAGAGAGGGTCAGCAGGGGCTTGAGCAGTTAGCAGCAAGCAGCAGAAGGGCATATCAACCTTGCGTCTACGGCAGGGCTCGCAAGAGAAGGCGCTCTTCTTGGTTGCCTTTACCGACGACATGATGGGCCACGGCGTCTGGCGAGAGGAATCGAATCCGAAAGTGTGCTAAGAAGTAGTGAATTCCGCAACAGGAGTCGTGAGAGGGAAGCCTTAGGTAATTCCCGTCCCCGCGTTAAACATCGAGGGCCCCACTCGGAGGAAAGCGGCCAGGCCAGGCGTCGCTCGGCTCCGTCAGGTTTTGGGTAAGATTGAGTGGTAGCTTAGTACATATGCGGATCCGAGAAGTAAGAGCTCGCTGTTGTAGGAGCGAGAATCAAGGATGAATGGGGCGCAATGCCGACTGAACAAGAATTGCTCGTCCTGTGACCGGCCAAGAACCTTGGGAGGCAACACTGCAGTCCAATGCGTTGGGCCGGCTCAAGACGAGGACCGGGCTCGGCGAAGTGGGGTGTTTTTTCCAGGCTTCGGTGTAAGATGAGAGGGCTTGCTTGACCTTGGACCGGGAGCGAGCGTTGATTATCGTAATTATCGACTATCTCAAGGTGGGAACCGGCAAGACTGATCAAAAGAGGTTCAAGGATCATCTGCCGTCATCAGCTGGCGCAGGAACAGTTATTGGGACTGGAGGTCTCAATGCCGTTAATGGTCACGTGCATCAGCCCGGGTGCCTCTTGGCTTGGTGCTTGCCCGTGGAAGGCGCGACAGCCCGAGTTCCAGGATGCATCCTGTCCGGCGCCAGGCATTCCCTGCCGGTTCTCGAGTGCCTCTACCTATTCCTCAAAGATCGCGGTGATGATGCTAGCAATTTTCTCCCTCTATTAATGCCTGATGACGACGTTGGGTCTAGACTCTTTCTCTTCTCGGCTCCTCGCGGAAATAAGCGAGGTCAAAACGGCATCTTTTGATCACCATCATGACATGATTTCCTTGCCCTAACGGTACTTGGTCCGTCGAAAGCGCAGCTTGAATCTCAAATCAAACGCCACTAGAAGGATCTAGGAATATTAACAGCAGCCGTTTTTACATGTGCCAAGCTGCGTCTGCGAGAGCGAAGCCGGACCTCTAGCTGCCTGCCCTACCAGTTTTATTCCCGTACCGAGGGACTGGACAGAAGCCGCAACTTGGCGCAACAACAGCATCTGATAAGCCGCTCGCCTCTATTTCTGAGGGCAGCCATCTTGATGTTTTTACCACAATCACAGGTTTATAAAGGCTTGAAGCTAGTCTCATGAATCGTGCTCGATCAATCTCATCTTCCTTTCCCTTCAGTGCGAGCAAGTTGATCTTCGGACGAACGGATCATACCCACTTTCCACGGCTCAGAGAGGATCTCGTCCCCATCACCCGGCGCGGTGGATGCCGTAACTGCATACGACTACTAAGAAATCATTTTCGTACAAATTATCAATGCGGGTCAGTGCCTGCCAAGAGTTCCTCATGACTGGGGGGACAGCACACTTAGGGATCTTGATCATGACCGAGACCTGAGATGAGACCTGTTGCGCTGACCTGGTCATGATGCTGTCTGTACCTTGCCTTGGTCGTCCAACTCTTGCAGAAACTGGTCTTTGCTTTTTAACCTGCTCATTGACCCCGCGAACTTTTCAGCTTGGTACTATGGCGTGCATATGCCGGAGTCATACCGTTTCTCTACACCATCATGCCACGTTTGTCAGGCAACATCTGGGGAAACGGTCACTTGACGCTCATGAAACGATACAAAGTCTCTCAGACACCGCTCTTCTACAGGGCAAAGTTCCGTTCCCTGACGAATCGCGCTCTTTGGCTGGTGGTGAATGCAATCATGGTACGTCGAAGCTCATGTGTCCTGTTCCACCTGTAGAGCCCTGGGACGACCAGCCCTGTCTCATGACTGATACCTGCTGTGTCATGACCAGCAGCTGAGAGGACTCTCTCACTGCATTGATCTGGCACCTTTGATTTACCGGGCGATTGGTAACACCCCCTTGACCGACTTTTCGGTTCTGATCTTGACATCTGACTTGTCCTGTCGCGGGACGTTACTGCAGCTGTCAAGATGGCCTTGGTTTCTAGCTGTTTTTTGAACGTGATTGATCGGTGCGAGGTCTACTGCGACAATTGACCTAGTACTGTTTGATTAGAAAGCCAATGTGAAAACTACCGTGCTTGTGGTTTGTTCTCCTTGTGCCCTCGGGCGACAATTGCTATTTCTGGTTCTCGCGATCTTGGCTTATAGATCCATGCTACGTCGATCGAGGTATCTTGTTTCAAAGACAAACTCGAAACAAAGGTAACGGTTGGACGAGAATAAGGCGAGACTATTCGGATGCTCCCGTCTGATCGGCCCATTTCAATATTTGACTGTTCTCATTTTTTTTTACTATTCTTTTCGAGTGGGTTTTGTCTCCATGGATGCACATTTGGTCGAGCTCATGGTCATCTTGAAGCATACTTTTACTCAAATTTGCATCTATATGCATTTCTATGAGACAGAAATAAAATTCATGGCATTTTCAATACCCATTTTGAATCTCGACCGTTGAAGGATCTGAAACTACTCGACCCCATATTCTTGGCAGAAAATCTCAAAGTCGGGCAGGGATATTCCATGTGGAGAGGCAGATCCCAACGTTGGGCTTTGATCGTCGCTAGTTTCACCTTTTCAACGTCGGATTTACATCATATTACCCAGTAAACCGGTTTTTCTAATAGGAACGTGCTTTCTTTTTTAAATAGGATAAAGTGATCCCCGCTTTGAACGACATCTGTCAACTCAACTTGTATCGTACAACATGGCGACGACAAACTTGACTATGAGGGTGCGTCTCTTTCGAGCTTGCACTTTTGGCTTGTGGGCGGTTCAGTTTGGGTTTTTGCTTGGCTCGATCGCTTATTGGGCCTTTTCTACTCCAGCTAGCAATGACCCAAAAGCAGTGCCATCAGCTAGCTTGATCATTCTTTTGCCAGGCCTCACTTTAGAAGCCGTTCTCATTCTCAAGACGGCTTCTTACACGCCCTATCTATCTTCACACATGCAATGGTTCGACAGATCATTTGACGAATCGACTCTAGCGCTAGAGATCCTCCACCTGATCTGGTTGACTGTCACCATCGTCGTCTCTCGTGCAGTCTACATGGATGTGGTTGTCCAGGGAGGACCCATCCGAGACATCATCAGCTTCCTGCGCCAACACCCTCCCTTGACAGACTCAGCACTCGCCCCCCGTATCTGTCTTGTTTATTTTCTTTTGTCCTACGCGAGCTTGGTAATTTGGGTCTGGTGGATCGGCTTTGCTGCCATGGTGCGGCGTAGCATCCGTCCGGTCCAGGTACGCGAGAAAGAGGCTTCGGTGGCTTTGACGAGCTCCCCGGCCCTGGACAACAAGGACAATCACGGAAACTAAGGTATCATTTGCCATTTTTCTTTGTCGCAAAAGCAAATGGCTTTCTTTTTTGTTTGCAAAGGAAAAATTCCTGTATCCCTACTCTCCTTTTGACCGAATAATTAATTGATTTCATTTCAATCGTAGACCCCATACCATGTCCTTCCTCGTGTGCTCCGGAACCTCCGATGCTATCCAATATTTTCCTCCACTCTTTGTCTTCCCCGATTCCCCGAGATGTTGTTGTGGTTGTCGTGTCACAGACACTGACGAATGCAAGTGCAAAATGCAAATGGTCATTGGTTCAACAAATTGATCCAGCCTTTGAGTTGTACCAGTTTAACCGTTACGCGGGTTCCATAATCTCTCTCTTGTGTGCATCCTCGCCATCTCTTGCACGGTTGCATGAGATGCTGAGCATGTGATCCGAGCAGCTGTCAGCCACCTAAGGAGCCACGGGGCTCATCTGGCCGTCAATCATGCTGTCGTTCCTCTGGTGAGGGCTCGCATCCTTGGGAGGGATGGTGTCGACCTGAGACTGGGGCATGACAGCCTTCTCATGGTGGTGGCCATGGAGGCCGAGACGGTGGTGACGACCCTTCTCGAGATCATCGTCGTCCTGGCCTGGGTTGGCAGTCTGGTACTCGAGCCACTTGAAGGTCTTGTAGCATACAAAGGCCAGAAGAGCACCCATGAAGGGACCGACCCAGTAGATCCAGTGGTAGCCGACAAACTTGGTGACGACGGCAGGACCAAACGAACGGGCAGGGTTGATTGAGGTGCCGGTCCAGTTGGTGGCGCAGATGTGTGAGATGAAGACGGAGATACCAATACCAATTGGGGCCAGGTAGGTGCTGCGGTGCTTCTCAACGGCGAGGAAGTACACAGTCAGCACCAGCTGAGCAGTGAGAAACATCTCCATAAAGACACCCTGGGCCTTGCTGGTGCCATTTCCGAGTGTGTTGGCAACGAGAAGCGGGCCTGGGGTCAGGCCATCAGTAACGGCCGCAGCTGCAATGGCGGCGACGAGCTGTGTGGGGATGATCAGGAGGCCATTGAGTGGCTTAACAGCACCGACGAGCATCAAACCAAGAGTCACCTAAAAAGTCAAAAAGTTTAGCATGTAAGTCCTCGGATCCGCGTTGCTTTCCTGGCCTGACTTACAGCAGGGTTAAACATTCCACCGCTGACACGGTAAAAGATCCAGACGTTGACGGCGAGTGCCGTTCCAAAGGATGCGGCAATGTACATGAGACTGAAGGGCTCCAGAGGTGCACTGGGGTCTGAAGGGTTGTTGGTGACGAGGGCAGTCTGCGCTCCAATGAAGGAGAGGAGAAGAAACATGAATGTTCCGCAAAACTCTCCTAGGACGACGACGACTGAGTTTCTGGTGTTGGAAGGGATGACATGGCCCTGCTCTCCTGGTTGAACTGGGCCATCATGCCCCGTGGAGTAGTTGGACTGGAAAGATGCAAGTCGGGCCATTGCGGCTGATGAAGGGGGGTTGTTGAACTGTGTAAAGGCTATTGGGAGGAGAGTGATGAGTGAGGAAGTGCTGCTTGATGAGCTTGTCAAGAAAGGTAATCATGATGGCGCCCTCCGAGGTTATTATATATCTCGAGGAAAAGAAAAGGGTAGCCACACAATCTCAGCTCATGGGGTCCATCATTCCTCCATCAGGACAACCTCACACCTACCTGTCAGCAAAGAAGCCATTAGTCCCTGATACACCGTCGAGGGTGTGGGCAGTGACACGGCTACGGCCACGATGGGTCCCGAGCCTGACTCCCACAGTGGTGTCACGACTGAGCTGCAAGTCCAATCCTTCCCTCTCTCTGTCTTTCTTGCAGGACCGCATTCTGACAAGGTTCCTGGGTGTTCTCTGGGAGACCCCATTGCCGTGTTGTACTCTGCCGGAGTTCTGCGTGCCCGACTGAGCTGAAGGTGCTCCGAGAAGACCCCGCGATGCTTTATCCCGGGACCGGTTTAAGCGAGGCCCATATTCAGCTCGGGGATGCCTCTCGACACTGTTTAGGAGTACGGGACCCTGATTGACTTTTTTTTCTTTCATGCTAAAAGAGGCGTCCTCCGATACGCTCTCGGGAGAGGGACACACTATGCCCTCTTGGCTCTTCAGCCCGTGACGAAGCATAAATTCATCCAAGACTGTGGTCCCCCATGTGGCAAAGCGTCAGCCCGTGAACATGGATGGATTGCTTTTTGAATAGAGAGAGAGACAGACAATGTGTGGAGAGACAGAGGGGACCTGTTGTTTACCCCCAGTCTCTGCATATGAACTTGATGAATCGAGACCACGCCATGGTCTCTGGCAAAAGAATGCATGCAAGTTGCTCTTGTTCAACCCCCTGCTGCGGGACCCCGACGGTTGGAATGTCTCAGAGCCGGGGGGTGTGCGCGTTAGCAAAACGGAAGGTTTTTTTTTTCCTTAGTACTCGGTTCGAACGATCGACGGTCCCCGCATGTGCATGAGAAAAGTGATGGCCCATATCAAATGGGCGAACCGGGCTTGCATGAGATGAATGGCTTACCTGCCGGCCATTCGTGCTATTGCCGGAAGCTAGTCTTGTCTCAGTCCGAGAGCGTCAACGGGGGACCCGGGCAGCAGCACCAACCCCCAGAGCTATCCTACCCTACTGATTGCCCCTCCTGCCCTCCCATCTCCTGTGGCAGTTTGCTTCTGTTAGCCCCGTTGCTCTCACAGAGTGTTTACGCAGATGGGTGTCATGGAGAGTTGCGGGACCTTTCCCACCAAGTCAGCTGATGACGACAAAGGCTTTGCAGCTGTTTGACTCGCGGATTCGGGCAGATACTGCGTCATTGGCAAGAAACTCGTGTTATCTCAGCTCTGATGGTTTTCTAAGTAACGGGATACCCGGAGAGAAGAGAGCACAAGAGGGAACCCGAAAGAAACCCTAGAAAAGCACGTTTCCAAAAATGGGATCCATGCCCGGTCAACAATGTGGACTCGACCACAAAGATCCAAGTTTCTTTTCACAAGTTGCTCGTCAAAAAAGACAACGTTCTTGCGTCGGGGTTGGGATGTGTGCGCGCGCGTGTCTGGTAGGTTTGAGTTGCGCCAAACGCCGTGATACCACCCCTTGACCCTTACCTTGTGCAAGATCGTTGATGAGGAGGAGACTACCATTGGGAGGAGTGGAGGCGGGAGGGGGTGTGATGGTGTGTGATGGTGTGTGTCTGTCTTTGGTGATGGGAACGGAAAAAAAGGGACGAGGGCGGGGATACGGACTGTTGTTGCGAACAAGCGCCCTTCAAAACGCAGATCCGGCACATACGTAGTAGAGCGTCTAACCCCTTCCCCTGTAAGTCACCGATTATCTCTCTGAGCCTTCCCAAGGGGAGGAGACATGTTCTCGCGTGAGCATGGCAGGGATCCCCCATCTTGAAGAGCGCGGGAGCGGGGAGAAAGAAAGATTTCGGTGTCGTGCAGTGACAAAAGGGAGGAGAAGTGACCTGGTCCCCGGTGAACATCTGCGACTACAAGGATAGCATCACCAACATATCCGTGATATTTGCGTAAGCGAGCCTGATTTCTTGCTGCGTTGTCTCTACCTATTGAAGAGTTTTTTATGTCTTCGTCATTGCTCGGGCTGTTTATTAATTGACGTGCCCGACTTATACGCGCCGCACACGGCACAGTAAAGTTATTGTGCCGCGGTACAGATTGCCTTTCGTTTCCTCGTGGGAAAATAACGACACGGCATAAAAGAATAAAAAAAAAAGTAAATTTAGTGGCTTAGTTTAGTGTCACATACCCGAAATGTCGAAATCGGCATGTCTCAGTACTGTCAACTCGGATGGGATTCTACTCCGTCCCCCGAGGCGGGCTGAAGAGTGATGGTGATGACCTGGTCTCAATAGTTTTCTCCTCATCACAGATAGTCTCTATGCTGGCATATGCCGGCACGCCCGATTATTGAGGCGAGACCGTTTTGTATCTTTTACTGCGGGGAATCAAGTGATTGTTTCCAATCAACTTGTAGCAGAAACGGGCATAGATTGAGGGTTGGACCGCAGCTGTCCTGGAACATGGCGTTTCTGGGTCCATCCAATTCGCTGGCCTCACAGGGGACCAAGTCAGCAGAGACCAATTTTTCTACAGTATTCGATAGTACAGAAACAAGGCTTTGAGTAGAAAAAAGCCATCTTGCTTCCACTCAGCCTGGGCGTATCCTTCTCGCATACGGGCTGGCGTGGTTGTGGCCAACAAGGAATCGACGTCGGCGCCTGAAACGCGGCTTTGCTTGCGTGGACTCGTGGGCATGCAGCTTCAACATGTTGAGAGGGCACAGCGTTCTGCGAGTAGTCCAAAGTAGAAGATACGCATTCCAGCCTGACGAGTGAGGGGGTGTCCTCTTCTGTCGAGGATGTATCGAGTTGAGAGAAGTTGAGGAAATTCCTTTGGGGGTTATGATCGACAGTCATGGGGATATATACAGCGGTTATCTACCGACAGCGGGGCCAAGGATTCACTCTTAGGATATCGGACCACAAAACCTCTCACAAAAACCGGGCAAAGGAACAAAGCTTGGGCCAGTCTGAGGTCGAAGGAGTGACAAAAGAGCGGGTAGGCCCGTCTGCATCTCGGGTGTGGAGATCTACAATGCGGGAGCGTGGCATCGAGGGATTCTTGTTTCGACTATGGCAGCCTATCACGACAGCCTTCTAGGTCATGGATTAGACGCGGCTCTGCCCAGTTTCTTTGCTGTTGGTTCAGGTTTCTTTCCTGTCCTCCCTACCTTAAATCGTTCGGATGAAACCTGGCCCTTCTGTGCATACGCTTTCTTTTTCGAGAACAAGAACCCCGGATCCCAGCCTTGTCTTCTGCTGTCCGACGACAAACCTATGCCAACTCGTTCTGCAAGGACTCTTTGCTGGCCCACCGCTCAATGTTCTCAACCTGCTGCTCATACCAAGACCCCAACGTCCCCTCCTCTACGTATCCCATGTGAGGTGTCAGAAGCACCTGGCTCGATCCGTCACGGCCCCAGGTCTTGCTCCGCCACTCGCTATCGGCCGGGAGAGGCTCGGGGTCGAAGACGTCGAGCGCCGCGCCTCGGATCCCCCCTACCTTGAGATGATCGAGGAGGTCTCGTTCCACGACGAGGGGGCCCCGCGACGTGTTGACGAAAAATGACGATCTCTTCATCTTGGCCAAGTCCTGCGAGGTTATCATGCCTCGTGACCTGTCAGAGAGCACGACATGAAGGGAGATGACATCCGCGCTGCTAAACAGCTCGTCTCGACTGACTGCCCTGAAGGTCTTGACGCCATCCGAGTCTTCCACAGCAAGTCCAGCCTCCCTGGCCTTCTCATCTGCCGCGTCCTGGGTGAGGTTGGTACTCCATGCGATAACCTTCATGCCGAACGCGACCGTCATGATCCTCGCGACGTTGGCCCCCAACCGGCCGAGTCCGACGACGCCCAACGTCTTTCCCGAGAGCCCAGTTGCGAAGCCCGTCTGCCAGGCTCCGTCCTTGACGGCGGCATCATCCCGGGCGACGCCTCGAGCGAGGGCAAGGATCAGGGTGACGCAGTGCTGCGTGGTGCTGTCGGTCCCAACCGTCTTGGTGTCTGCTCGGAGTTTATCCACCGTGCCAGCAACTGGGATCCCACGTTCTTTGAACGCCGCCAGGTCCAGGGATCGGTTGCGCAAGCCCGTTGAGAGCAGGAGCTTGAGTGCTGGCAGGCGGGCGATCAACTCGGCGGGGAAGGGCGTGCGCTCTCGCATGCAGCCTACAGAGTGTTATTCAGCCACCTGTTCTTGGACGCGCGCACGGAAGGTGAAGAACGGCCGCATACAGATCACGTCGAATGGCTGGAGTCTCTCAACCAGCGCATCCTTGCCCGACTGCGAGTTGTCCGGGTGGTGGTAGGGCAGCAGCGTGTCCTTGATGGAGACGACGTCGTACTTGACCGAGTCCAACTTTTCAAAGTAGGGGTCTGCAAGACCTTGGTAGTCGTCAAGGATTGCCACTTTAATCGGAGCCATTGTGAGTGAGTGAAATATCTTGTTGGTGATGATGATGGGGTTGCTCCGATGCAGGAGGTGTCTGGGATAAAGAGTTATCCAGGCACAGTGGGTAGTCGGCAAGCACTGTGTAGAGAGTCACTCAACGGCGGGGTACTATCTTGGGAACAAAGATGGAGGCTTTAGTTTGTAGACATTCAATAAACATCTCATTCTTTTGTATTGAGTTCTTTAGATTGATTACCAATCTCATGAGGGGATAATTCGTCGAGTCACTAGCCGATGTGGATAGCCGACTTGAGGCCGGATAGTATTTCGGCATGAGAGACTCACCACATAGTAGGCTCAATTTGGAAGTGTTTGATACATACAATACTCCCCTCACTCATAAACTTCTAACCAACAATTGTAAGAGACAATAGTTTCGTCTCATTCTCCAACAGATAGAGATACACACTTTCACATCTTGCTCGGCATCCTCATGGCACCATCCAACCGTATCACGACGCCATTCAACATGACGTTCTCAATGGCCTGCCGAGCCAGCTGCGCAAACTCGGCTGGTTGACCTGCCCTCCTAGGAAACTCCATGGCGCCCTCCAAACTCTTCCTCACCTTCTCAGGCATCACGCTGGTCATGCGGCTCTCGAAAAGACTCGGCGCGATGGTCACGACCCGGACTCCGAAGCGGGCCAGGTCCCGGGCCATTGGCAGCGTCATGGCTGTTACGGCTCCCTTGCTCGCAGAGTAAGAAACCTGGCCCTTCTGGCCGTCAAACGCCGCCGAAGATGCGACCATGATGACGACGCCGCGCTCTTCATCGGATCCTTCAGGCTCCACCTTTGCGATATGCTCCAGAGTCTGGCGCACCAGGTCGATTGTTCCTCGAAGGTTTACATTGAGCACAAAGTCAAAGTCATCGAGGCTGAACGCATTGCCCTTGCGGTCAAGAATCTAGAAAACGATCCGCTTGATCAGCCATGTTCGCAGTTCTTGAAAAAAGAAGATCTTTACCGTGGCAGGAGTTGAAACACCAGCTGCAGGAATCACGCCTCCCAGAGGCTTCCCCATCTCCTTGGCCCACTTGACAGCGCCTTGCACTGCGCTTGCGATGCTCTCTGTTTCGAGCACGTTACACACAAAGAACTTTGCAGACGAGGAGAGCTTCTTCTCCAGTTCCTCTCCGCTCTCCTCGTTCATGTCAAAAATGGCCGCGTTGCCGCCATTCTTGCAGATTTCCTCCACGCAAGCCTGGCCGAGGCCGGATGCTCTGCAAGTGTGTCAGCGACATGTGAAGGGACTGATGTGAGTATTTACCCTCCGGAGACGATGAATGTGCGGCCTTGGATCTTCATAATAAGCGAGTCAAGTATCAGCAGCTTTGAGAGAATGAGAACAAGAACGATGTTGGTTGATGACCGAGGGATGTAATGATGGGTTGACAAGTCGGGGCGCAACGTGGGGAATCCGGGGATGGCTGGCCGAGCGTGCCTCGGCATCTAGAGTCATCCCTGCAAGCGGCTTTTCAGAAGCAACGACATTTGATCGCACTAAGAATGATAACAAGAATACCAAATGACTTTGTATGATATTAGAAGCTCTTATGTTTAATTTCAGTTCTTTCCGGGAAAGAAAGGAGTGCAAAATTCTACATCTCGATGGTTAGTGTGACGTCACGGCCATTCAAGTTGATGTTCTGGAACCACTCTTGTCTGGTGTAAGTCACCAGCGACAGACCATACCTCAAGGCATTCCGCAACCACATCAATAATTATAATCATAGGTTATGACCGCCATGAAGGATGATCAAGAAAAAAGAATACAAAGCCCATACCTTATCTTGGATAATTAACAACATAGGTATGTAAGATAGCAATGTCCTCTTCCTTGCAAACAGGTACCTACCCTTGAGCGCTTTATTGAAGAAGGGAAGTTAAAAGTAAGAGGGTCACCCATGAGCTATATGTGAAATTGAATATCTTATGATATTAGAAATATTTCATTATCGAACGAAAATAAATTGTTAAGTGTCTCTCTTTCTGCGGTGTCGTGTGGTTTTGCATTGCCTGATTTTGTGTCGTCGAAGAGCCACATCATGCCCAGGCAAGTTTGGCAGACAACTGGAAATCAACTACGCCCCTACCTAGGGTTCAATTGTAGTATGCGTAGTTGAATCAAATTTTTGAACTCGCCGTGATTGTATATCGCAACTTGCGGCAAGTAGGTCTCTCCAGATTCACCAGAAAAGCCATAACTTACCCACTGACGTAGCTGGCTAAAAATGACAAGCATCTATGCGAGTGTACACCAAGAAGGCTTTGCCAGCAAGATAACGAGTTGAGAGTGCGATAGGATGAAAGTGAATTCCTTGAATTTGGTCTGCAAGCTGTCTTCGCAACGTGCATCTCTCGCTTGCGTCCGTTGATGACAACATCTGCCTTAGTTAGGCAGCGTCTTGTAGGTAGAACACAGGGTTCTGCTGCAATAAAAAGCAAACTCGTTGCCCGATATCGGATGTTCATTCTTCTCCATATCTTCATATTCATTTAGTATGCTCATCTTGTCCTCTATATTTATCCGCAACGCTCTTGTCTTCTCACTTTGGTATAACCGACTAGAAGCTGAAAGCCGCTGGGTTGTTGCTTGATGTGCTTGAGAGGATATTACAAAAACAATGCCTCAGATCGGTCGAATCAGGCCTCGAGAGGCACTTGATGCCGTTCACAGGCTGCCTGATCTCTCATCATTAACACGACAAGGTAAGTAGCAAGGCAGAGACAAGCAACACTCCACTGGAGCACCCTGTCAAGATGTTGCCAATCTTCTATTAAACGCCCTCTCTTGCTTCTCAATGTCACCCATCCATGGGGGTGCAATATCGGCAAGTGTCACCTGCTGAGGAAATGATGTGCAGAGAGACGGGATAATGAACTTTATAGGAACGGTAGGAGTTTCCATGAATTCGGGCCAAGTTTACTCAAGCGTTTCCTCAAAAAGCTTCCACAAAAGCTAAATTCCGAATCCAGTTCCTGCATGATAGCACCTCGACTGCGCCTCAGAAATGCATTTTGAGTTCGTGTAAGCGATGATAGGCAATGATCAACTACGCAGTTGGCTCACCTTCTCGGTGAAGTTGAAGATATTCGGAACTTGGTATCACGATACGCGTATTGTGGTGTTATCTCGAATCTCCCCACTCAGTGTCACCTGCGCTGAAGCGAGCAATGACGCTATCTACAGGGGCTCGCTGTAGGCGACCCACCCCCTGTTCACGGGCAGGCCGCCAACGACGGTCAACACCCATGGATTTTCCAGGGTTCGCATTGTCGTCGGGTCTTTGGTTTCAACAACCACACACCAAAAAAAGACGAGGCCGCCTGTCCCGTTCTTTGCCTCCTACATCTAACCGCTAAATCGACCACCTATTAATCCTTAATCGACTCTGCTCTACAGAGACCAACTCGTTCCTCCCCCGCGACCGGACCGAGACTACATGCGACATCGTTCGACCGCCTGAAACCTATCCGCCATTGAAATCCGCCATCTCGTCATCCGCCCAGCGCAGCGCCGCCGCAATGACCAGGCCTCGCCGGCACTCCGGCGCGAGCGAGGAAAGCTCGGGGACCGCCCGGGAGCAGGTAGGCGAGCCGGAGAATAGACATAGTATGCGGCACGGCTGACCGTGATTAAAGGAGCTGGGGAGCATGTATGATTATTTGGCCAAGATCATATTGCTTGGGCCCAGTGGAACGGGAAAGTACGTCATCCTCAAAGATAACGGTGAACGACGCAGCCATCGCAGATATGGTGACCGAAGGTATGCTGTGTGTGTGAAACTTTGGCTGACCAGTTGCGCGGATTTATAGATCATGTTTATTACATCGCTTTGTCAAGAATGAGTGGAGGGTCCTATCGTCGCAAACTATCGGTGTCGAGTTTGCGACCAAGATTATCAAAGTCGGTACCGGATCACGGCGAAAACGAATCAAGCTTCAGGTGCGCTCACCGCAATCACGATTGCACAACTCAACATGGAAGACTGACTGGATCTTAGCTTTGGGATACCGCTGGCACCGAACGATTCCGATCCGTTTCTCGCTCATACTATCGAGGCGCCGCGGGCGCTATCCTCGTCTACGACTTGACCTCGCACTCTTCGTTCCGAGGCCTACAACCCTTTATCAACGATGCCCGAGCCCTCGCGTCCCCGAACCTCAGCGTCCTGCTTGTGGGAAACAAGCTCGACCTCACCGATCAACTTATCGATACCAGTCTTCCCCCACCTACACCGTCAAGTTTCACCTCGAACTCGACTATAACACCCGGCGCTGGTGGGAGCTCCTACACGAGCACAGCTACGGGTAGAGATCGTGGTGCATCCATCAGCGCCGGCACTCAGCAAAGAGCTACTGTCGCCCCCGAAGGCAGGGAGGTTACACGGGCTGAGGCTAGTCGATGGGCCAGCACGGCGGGGATATCAGTGGTGACGGAAGCGAGCGCTTTCAACGGGGAGGGCGTCGATGAGATCTTTGGCAGATTGGCGAGGATGATCCTGACAAAGATCGAGCTTGGAGAGATCGACCCTGACGACCCAGCCAGCGGGATCCAATACGGCGACAGTGGCGGCTGGAATACTGCCAGCGACGGAGGCAGCATTAAGAGCTCTATGACGGGAGCCACAGTGGACGATGGCCTTAGTGGGCTCAGGAGGAGACGCAAGGGTAAGGGTCGGACGCAGAACTGGGGCCTGAGAGAGTGGGAAGAGGTGTTTACGCTGAGCAACCGGCGTAGAGGTGGCGGCTGCTGTTGATGAATGGGTTTCTTCTGTTCCTTTTCGGAGCTCATGGGTTCATGGATACGTCTTTTTTTGAAACGGGGTTGCATGATTAGGCCGGCAGTGTTTGGGAATATTGTTATTTTTCTTGTGTGTCAAAGCATTCGTTCGTTTGGCGTCGGGCATAGACCGAGCAAGCAGCTTTTCTGCCAAGGGTGTTTGAGTTCAAGTTTGATCCGAGGCTTCATCGGCCTGGTTGTCCATGAGGTACTCGGAGGGTTTAATCCAATACATAGGTAGCTACGATAATCACGTTGAAATCATGGGGTTTCTGGGTCTTTGGCTGATTTGAGAGGTATCCTGATGTTGCAAGGGGAAGTCTTGTGCTTGTGTGGGCTTCAGGCACGGAGAGATCAAACTTCTCCGTTGAACCTTGTTGTGCTTCTTTGAACGCATGCCGTTGACTCACTTCTACTCTATATAGATTGCCGAGTTCATAGCATAGCCACTGTTGGGAAACCTAAACGCTGACGGGTACATAATAGTCAATATCTGGCGGCCGAGATACCCTCCTGTCTCTCACCAAACAACAAACAACACTTCAAAAGGAAGCCCATCAGTTAACCAAGGCCACTTCAAATTACCGAACAAACACTTCACCACCAGTTAATTCTTTCAACTCTTACCATCTCCAACAATGGACACAACACAAGTTACTATAATGACAATTACTACTACAACAACGACTCCCCCAGTCCCCCCAAGCCCAAAGGAACAGAGGGGATACTACTACGGCCTACTTTCTCGACCAAGACTCGTCGCCCGGTCCAGCACCACCCCTTGGGTACGCAAACGCGATAGAGAACGCACTCTTGGCAAGTCACTTGGGCTCATCGGAAGAAATCACCCAATAATTGATCGATGGATCGACTATACCGGCCCTCTCCGGCAGAATATCAACAGAATCCTGAAAGGCATCGACTGGACGGACCTCGAGTTACTCCGTATTGGATACGACAGAACCTACTGGACAAGGGAGGAGTTTGAGCAGCCTGTTACGCTCATGATTACGGTTAGGAAGGATTCGACGTCTTGGGTGCATGCATATGCGGTTGCCATGGCTTGTCGCGCTGTCATTGTGAAGTGTGGTATACACGATGTTCATGTCGAGATAAAGCAGCCTTGGGATGCTAGATGTGTTTGATCAGATTGGCAAAGCTATGGATGAACTGCCTCAAGTAGGCATACGGGTTACAAAGATCTCTAGATGCCCACCCTGGAAGATCTGAAGCTGCTTGGTTGGTATAATACCAAGTGGCAATATGCATAGGTAAACACGGCCAATAATTTGAAGGTCTTTTCAAGTTCAAACTTGACTTGCTTCTACTACATCATCATTGATCTTGGAGATGTGGTTTGGTTGCTTGGTGGGTACCAGAGCATAGGCAGCGCAAGTGAAACGGCTCGTGATGTCAATGAATGCCAGTTGCAGTCTGAATTGTAGTACATAATGCATATTTCAACTCTATTTAGCCGCTCGATTGCATACGCCCAGGCACATGGCCAAAGCCAAGCGAAATCACTAACCACAGTGGGTAGAGTTTATGGAGCTTGCTGGGCTTGACGGGACGTCGGATACACGGCGCGGCGATGCGGGAGAGCTCCATATATGCATCACCGAGGGCAAGGATTGTAGCTGTAGCAAGCAATTGATATGGAGGAATGTCGGCCAGCCAAGAGGCCCATTGACAGGTTGAATCAGCCACTGAGGAGATTCATTGGATGTCTTTTTTGTTCATGTCTTACGAGGATTGTCCGTCACGTTTTAAACAACCCCTCATCCTTCCTTCCTTCGTCGCACTTGCCGGCTAAAACGCAAAAGGCATCGCATCAATCATCAGATCACGAGTTGGATCATCGTATTCTAACTTGGACCTTTTATAGCTCATCTCAACTCTTCATCCGTTCACCTTTATTTCTTTTCCTTCTCACCTCCTACGTATTCCATCCTCCGCCGTGATACAATCGCTCCTTCATCATGGGTCCCCGCACAGTTACCCCAATTGACCAGAACTGGCAGTTCAAGCAGGTGAAGGACGATGATGCCTCTTATTTATCCGTCGCCCAGTTCCCAACAAACGTCCACCTAGACCTCTTGCACCACGGCAAGATCCCTGATCCTTACATCGGCAAGAACGAGAATGAGGTTCAATGGATTGGTGAGACCGACTGGGTCTACAAGACCACCTTTGCCAGCCCTAAAGTCCCCGATGGTGCAAAGGCAGTTCTGGCCTTTGACGGCCTCGACACTTTTGCTACCGTGAAGCTGAACGGCAACAAGATCCTGGAAACGGACAATATGTTTACTTCGGACCGTGTAGACGTCACGAAGAGCCTCAAGGGTGATGGCGAGAACGAGCTTGTTATCACGTTTGACAGCGCCTACCTAAAAGGCTGGGACTTGGTGGATGAACATCCGGAGCACAAGTACCGTTGCTGGAACGGGGACTTTTCGAGACTACCTGTTCGAAAAGCGCAATATCACTGGGTAAGTTGCAAAAGCCTCACGATGCTTCGCATTCTCTAACTGAAGATCTTAGGGCTGGGATTGGGGCCCTGCCTTGCTCACCTGTGGTCCATGGAAGCCTATTAACCTGGAAGTTTACGAATCACGCATCTACGACTTGCACGCTCAGGTCGAAGTTGAGGGTTCGCTCAAGACTGCCACAGTTGTTGTCAGCGCAGACGTTGAGGGCAGGGCATCACAGGCTCAATTCGTTGTGACCCTCGATGGAAAGGAGGTTGCGTCAACAACCACAGATGTCAAGGACTCGAAGGTGTCGACAACTTTCCATATTCAAGATCCCGCCCTCTGGTACCCCATCAGATACGGAAAGCAGCCCCTATACACTATCCAGGCCACGTTGCTTGAAAATGAGACCAAGGTCGACACTACCGACAAGAAAATCGGTCTTCGCAAAGTTGAGCTCGTCCAACACGAACTTGAAGGGCAGCCTGGCACCAGCTTCTTCTTCCGAGTCAACAACATTCCCGTATTTTGTGGTGGAAGCAACTGGATCCCTGCTGACAACTTCCTCCCTCGCATTTCCAAGAAGAGATACTATGACTGGGTCAACCTTGTGGCAGAGAGCAACCAGTTCATGATCCGTGTCTGGGGCGGAGGCATCTTCGAGTCAGACTTCTTTTATGATGCATGCGACGAAGCCGGCATTCTAGTCTGGCAGGACTTTCTGTTTGGATGCGGAAACTATCCCTGTTGGTCTGAGCTGCGCAAGTCGATTGACCGTGAAGCCCGAGAGAACATCAAGCGGCTGCGTCATCATCCTTCCATTGTCATCTGGGCTGGCAACAACGAGGATTATCAGATTGCAGAGTCAGAGAAGCTCAATTACGACCCCAAAGACAAGGACGCCGAGAGTTGGCTGAAGACTGACTTCCCGGCTCGTTACATCTACGAAAAGATTCTCCCAGAGGCCTGCAGCGAGGTTAACCCTGGTTCCATCTATCACTTTGGTAGCCCTTATGGCGGACATGACACTACTGATCCTACCGTCGGAGATATTCACCAATGGAATATCTGGCACGGCGCGCAGAGAAGGTATCAGGATTTCGACAAACTCGTCGGTCGATTTGTGTCCGAGTTTGGCATGGAAGCTTTCCCAAACATCAAGACTATCGACTCATACCTGCCCAAGGGCAAAGACGACCCTGAGAGGTTCTACAGCTCGTCTACTATTGACTTTCACAACAAGGCCGACGGCCAAATTCGCCGCCTAGTCATTTATCTGGCCGAGAACTTCCGCTATACCCAGGAGCCTCTTGAGTACTACGTCTACTGTACTCAGCTAATGCAAGCAGAGTGTCTCGCTTCAGCATATCGACTCTGGAAGCGTCAATGGCAGGGCCCTAACAAGGAATACTGCAGTGGCGCCCTGGTCTGGCAAATCAATGACTGCTGGCCTGTTACATCCTGGAGTATTTGCGACTATTATCTGCGACCGAAGCACGCGTACTACACCATCAAGCGCGAGATGGCCCCAGTGACGATCGGCATGACCCGTACTGAGCACCAACACCCCAGGAGCAAGCACACGCGGGTTGATATTGATACCAAGATCCAAGTTGAGATCTGGGGCAGCAATCTTGAGCTTGAAGATGTGACGGCAGACTGCGTCGTCAAGGCCTGGGATATTGAGACTGGAAAGGAGACTTACTCCAAGACGGTATCTCCATCCTTTATCCTTCCAAGCAACCGCTCAACCGAGATTGCAACTCTGGAGGTGCCAGTTGAAACACCCAACGCCGGCCTCGAAGCCCGCACCGTTGTCGCTTCGTACCTCTACCAAGATGGCAAGCAAATCGCACGCTATGTGAATTGGCCAGAACCGCACAAGTACTCGCCTATTCAGAAGCCCAAGAGCCTCCGAGTTGAGCTCGTCGATGGAGCTAAAGCCGTAGAGGTCAGTGCCGAGGTGCCAGTCAAGGGACTTGCGCTGGAGTGTGAAGATGATGGAGTCAGGTTTGATGACAACTTGGTGGATCTTGTTCCTGGCGAGATTGTACGGATCGGAGTAAAGGGGGCAGTGGAGGCGACTGTCATCACGACGCAGTATCTGGGGCTGCACTACTAATGCTTGGTCTAACGCGATAACTACCTAGTCTATGGGATCATGACTCACAAAATTGACTGCAATTGGACTAAATATGACTTGTTGAAGACCATGTCTGGTCTCACTCTGCTCTCTCGGGTGAGTAGTGGTGCACTTGGCTGGAGATTAGATTTAGGAGAGCTGGTCCATACACCACTTGCCTATTAAAGAAGAAACACGCCGCTCTTAGGATAACCAAATAAAACTGCAAATTCTTGAGAGCAACAGAAATGGGCGCAGCATGGCCAGAGTCTAGCTCGGGACGGAAAGGTGCCAGAAGTTGCCAAGTCTCGGGATAGGGGTACGTGATACAATCTTGGGACAATCCAGCGACAAAAAAGAACCAATTAAGAGGTTCACGTCTATGAGTTCTTTCACATCACCACATCACCATGAGAAGTAGAATATGTCCTTCAAATTGGTACTATTCAGTGGTAATCTCACTATCAAGTCCAAACACTCATGACACCAACATGTCCCGCTATTTCCAAACACTACAACGCTGCAAACACCCCTTAAGCCTCTGGAAGTTCATCACGGGTAATAACCCAAAGCTTCTTAGAAAACGGCCCCTTTGAAGTCCAAGTGATGTGCATTCCAGAAGTCAACCCAATAGCATCTCCCGCCTTGAAGCTATGCTTGGCACCAGTCGCCGTCTCAACAACATCCACTTCTCCCTCGAGGAGCAAGATGGTTTCATCACCAAGAACACCAGTGTATGGAGTTGTGAGTGTGCCGTCCTCAGTAACGTCGGATCCTGCAATGCCCTTGCCCGAGCGCCAGACACCACTCAGGAAGGTGCTGGTAGAACCACCGGTCTTGATAAAGTACAGTTCTCCAGCCACGAGGTCTCCCTCCTTGGGCTCCTTGAAGTGGTAATCAGTCCACTCGGCGGGGTTATCGCTAACGTGGTTGATTTGGAGCGAAGTTGGCGGGTTGGGGGTATCCTTGGTGCCGTTCCAGATACACCAGTACTTCTTGAAGAAGGGCGCATCAATCTCCCACTGAACCTCAAGTCCCTTGGGAGAGCTGACAATAGTGCCAGGTTCGATGTGATACTTCTCACCCGTGGAGACAACGGTAAGAGTAGCAGATCCGTCAATGACACAAGCCAACTCATCTCCCAGGGGTGAAGAGTAGATGAGCTTGTGAGAACCGTCAGAGCTCGCACCCGGAGAGGTGGGACCGGTTCTCCAGAAACCAGACGACAAGTTTCCAGAAGTGCCAAAAGCACGAGCAATTGTAACTTCGCCGTGGATTTGCTTGCCCAGCTTGGGCTCTTCCCACTCAAAGGGGGTCCATTTGTCCGCGGAGGGGACTTGCTTGCCACCGTGGACGATGTGAGTAGTGGGTTGGGCCATGATGAAGTTGTGGTGTTTGGTAAAAAGAGTCTGAAATCTCTTGAGTTTTCTTTAAGAACTAGAGTTGAACTGTTGTTGTTGCTTGATCAAAACTGCAATCCATCAAGAAACTTCAAGATCTTTATATACTTCATCCTCGAGGGGTTCAACGGTGGCTTGATCGGCTAGCTACCTTGTACACATCAGATGATAACACAGCGTAACAGCCATTGACATGGCATACATCCTCAAAACCGTCGTGAGCATGTCACCACCCGCTCAGACCTCTTCGCTTCCCTTCCCGACCGCGACGTTGGTCGCAAAAAAGGTTGGTCGCATAAATGAAGCCTCATGGCGATGATACCCCAAAGTCGTCTTAATAAGTAAGATACCCCTATTGGTCAGATTTCCGACGAGCCTCACGTCGGGAAAGGATGGCTGTCGAGTTCAACCCCGCTTCCCCGGATTTTTGGAGTAGACCAATGATGAGGGGTGGTTTTTCGATTACTTGCCTATCACGACGGCAATAATTGCCTGGTTGGTGTTTATTTCAAGAGGGGTTGTAATAGGAGTACGGTAGAGTCTTGATAAGGCATGTAGTAGACGTATAAAAGACAGACAGATGTTGTAGTTGTGTATCTCTTCAACTCACTTCTCACCTCTAAATCTACATTCATCTACTCTACTCAACCAACTTCAACACCTTCAAAATGCCCATCTACCTCTCCATGCAACGCGTCCGCTTCTCAAGCCCAGACGCCTACGAAAAGTTCAAAGTCCTGTTTGCCGACACACGCCGTCACCTCATGACACTCCCCGGCTTCTTACACCTCACCTGGTGGGAGCACCCAGATGACAGAAGCTGGTACAACGAATGCAGCTTCTGGACAAGCCGAGGAGCTCTCTACGACTGGCACAAGAACACGTACCACAAGTACTGCAAGACGTGGGCTGCCAACGGTGCCATCATGGAGGACATTATCACGAACTTTGAACTCGTCGGAACTCGGCTCTTGCGAGTTTGTCCCGTTTGCAACCATACGCAGGATAAGAAATACAACCTTGCCGAGGAGCAGGCTGTTTTGCATGAGCAGTGCCCCGAATGCGGGTTCCACTTCCCCGTGCTTGAGGAGACGCCCTCGAGCTTTGCTGTCTTTAAGGATGTGCCGGGGTTGACAGGGACTGACAAGTCTAGTGGGGTCAAGGTTGAAGGAAAGGAGGGGGAGGGGGAGAAGGAAAAGCTGTGATGTTGTCATGTATGTGGAGTTGGTGAGATGCAGTTCAGGGGCGTTGTGGAGATAGATGTATAAATGAGAACTACATTTGAACAAGCCATTGCATTGATCAAGTGACTCTTGAATCATGTCCCTTGGTGCATTGAACCAATGTATTCTTTGGTATAGTTGAAGCCCGGCCCTTGATGGGTTAACTGAGTTAGGAGATTGTGCATTGAACGAAATTGTTGTTGTGATTTATCCCACTTTGCGAACCGAGCTGAGTCTTGCATCTCATTCCTCTGTGAATAACTGCCGTGGTTCCGTAAGGCTGACCACCTGTGCCTGGGCTCTCGGTATGAAAGAAGATCCCGAACAACATCCCGAATAGCGAAAACAACCCCCAAACATCTCAGCTCCCTTACAAATGCCAACGTTCGCTTCAACCTACCAACGTTACCATACAAACAGTAGTATCTTTTAGGGAGGTAACCTGGGCTGTCGGAAATCTCGGGTGCCGGAAAACTGACCAATAGCGTGACGTGGGGTATTGAGGATAATTGATATCCGGGGTGATAGCTCACAGCCCAACGTTGGTAGATCTCCCACGCAGATAGGCAGAAATTGCCCGGATTGGGATATTTAAATTATCCAAAAGGGGTTGATCTTAGGATTCACTTGGATCGTGTCTCGGTGCAATTCTCGCAATGATAAGATAGGGGGATCCTTCGGTGCTTGTCTATCAAGAACGTCCTTGATCAACTACACCAAGCTGATACTGTAGATACTAGGCTTCAACCACAACTACCGCTCCACGTAGTCATGGAATTACATCAAGCTGAACCAGTCCTTCGCAAGGCTGATCCGGGAGCCCGGAACCTTTGAGGCGTCTTCGCTTCAGTAGCATTCAACCGACTCGAGAGCTATGATGAATCAGTTATCAGCACCTAGAGCTAGACCATGATCGCCTCAACGAACCCTCGATCAACCTTGGAATGGCGTGATGTTGCGTATTGCGGGGTGATTAGAGTTCATTAGCCCCAGAACATGGCGATAACCAAAGCGAATCATGATTCAACCCCCATCTCAACCTGGATGAGAAGGGAAAAGCCTCGCCGCTGGCACTTGCTCGGCAGTTTGTTATCTTCACCGAGGCCATATCGACCACTCAGATCCGTCCCAATAACCCCAGATTCTTGACCTCGCTTCACCGTAGATCCCACGTATCGTGGCGCCCGTTGTTCTGGACCCCTGCCGCTTCAATCTCCCCGCTGTCCGAGTAAGTTGGAACAGACACGTGCATGAAGCTTCCCGTCCCTCTTCGCTTAAGCCCAGGGATTCTCTTGTAACTCTTGTGATGATGCTGCGTGACCAACTTTGCTGCTCAACAGCACCTTGCTGCATCTGCAACTCTTCATTTTTCGTATTTTGACGATCATATCTCCTTGAGACACCCCATCATGCCCGACCGCAGTACTCCAAAGGCAACTCCTCCTCCGCGGCGAGGGAGAGGGGCAGCCAGATCACGACTGGGCTGTGTCACCTGCAAAGGACGCCATGTCCGGTGCGATGAGGCGTATCCTGTGTGCAGTCACTGTTCTCGACTTCAACTCGAATGCCGGTACCTACGGCGACCACGCGGAAACCACAATGTAGGGAGAGCACCGGCTGCAGACTTACAGCCAAAACCACAAAGGAAGCTTCTGCCGCTACCAAGCTCCTCAGCTCCTCCCCCCATGCCGATGGATAGCCCCTCTCCGATGACCACTTCGAATACCCACAATGAAGGTCCAGGCCCGTTCACCCTCACCGAAGACCACATGGCACAATTCATGTCTCTGCCTTGGTTGGATGACTCGATGGCCGCGTTTGGCCACGGAGGTCGCGAGGTCCCTGATTTTGGCACGACCTGGAATGGAGAATTTGGAGGTTTCTTGGAACCTGCAACTTCGGCATCTCTTGACGGCGAAAGCCAGGAAAGGCTGAGTTCGTTGCCTTGTATCGAGTTGGAACGCGGCCCTGGAGACCTCCCGACGCCAATGACATCAACTATCAGAACCTTGCCTCACTCCCATTCTGATGCCGAACCAATGACGGATGCCCATGCCACGTCAAAAGAAGACCCCGCGAGAACCGATCAAAAACACCATAGCAACTCTCGACAGAGTATAAAGAATATCTCTCAGGACTATCCTTCCGACCAAAGCCAAAGCTCGGATGACCTGGCCATGTTCGGGAACATCATGCAACCCCCAGCTGCTATGCTGATGGGTGGCATCAGGCGATGGCGATACCTCCAGAGGTATCTCCTTGGCCTTGGCTCAAAGAACAATGCAGTCATGAATGCCCTTCTGTGCCTTGAAGAGGTTTTGGTTCGTGATGACTCCGACGCCTGCGACCAAGCATCAGTTTCAGACGACAGCGCCAACCGTATCACCGAGCGCTACGAGGCAGCCAAGAGGCAGGTTATCGATAAAACCTCAGGGAAACATCACCTTGAGGAACAAGAAATGAATGAACTCCTCGCGGCTGTCTTCCTGCTGGCCTGGATTCAGGTCATACGTGACAGGGACATCGAGCGAAGTGACTCCACCTTTCCTTGTGACCAAGCCGACTTCATCATCAGCAGCTGCTGCAACTGGAACTGGTACTCCAGACAGTTACTCTCCTGGTTCAATTCGCTTGACAGCAAGGCCACCTTTCTTGGAGGGTCTCCGCTCCTTTCACCCCAAGCCCTCAGCATTGTCTCCCGCTATCCTATCCAGATCGTTAGCTGCAACTACGAGGAGTCCAAAGAAAGGCAAAACTCCCTTGGAGGCCAAGAGGATTTCCAAACCATGTCAGCCGGGTCTGTGACAGACGTCTCGGAGCATGGTGATAGCGCGACAGTGGTCCCCGCTTTGACAACGGTTGATGTCAAGGAGATTGTGCTCCGTGCCATTCTCCAGCCGGCCGCAGAGTGGTACCTACAGACACAGGCTTACTTTCGGCACATAGGATCTCTTGACAAGCACCATCGTTCAAGGTTTACACCAGACGACGAGATTGAGGTTGCGCTGGTGGGCAAGCAGTTCCAGGCCGAATTATGGGATCTCTGGGCTCAACGGCCATCCGCCATATCGCTCACCGCTGATGATCTCGCAAAGACTGTGGCACCCGACATGGCAACTCGCCTTGAAGAGATCTTCAGCGTGTACCTCGCCAGTTTTTGGATTCTTTTTGTGTATCTTCACCGCGTAAGCTGGTGGCATCTGGCTCATACCTCAACAGTGGAGGGAGCATTGAACGAGACGTGGGAGTTTATGCAACGGTCATATGGTGAACGAGATGATTGTGGCCAGTACAAGACTGTTCACCCTGCCCTCATGTGGCCCGTCTTTGTATTTGGTGCTGAATGTCCAGATGAATCAAGAAGGAAATGGGCGATTGCGCAGCTCAGAGGTCTGGCAAAGCCTAGGCCAGTGTTGGAGGAAGAAAATGGGGAGCTCGATACGCTTCCGGCATTCCGGATGAGCCGCGGGGCGACAAAGAATGCAAAGAGGGCGGCTTTGCTGCTCGAGTCTTTAATTGAGAAGCAAAGGAAGATTCGTGGCCGAGTCGATGATAGGGATCTTGCTATGGAGATGTTTGGGTGTCATTTCTCGATAGTATAGCCACCCATAGCTCAGATAGTTGGCAACTCGAAAAGGTTCCGTGTCATATACGGTGTCGAGTCTGCACCCGGAGCCTAGACTGCAAGGAAACTAACCATGATCTGCCTCTCCATGTGGTATTCAGGGGCGCGATGTTGTTTGAGCCTGATTCATTGTGTAATTGAGGGAAGTGGTGTGGTGTCTTTTGGGAGCCTAGTCCGGACCTCTGATCCGGATTCGTGCTGTCAATCCGCTGAGCACTGCAGCGAGTTCCATTGATGCTCATCAAAGGAGAATGAAAGATGCCAGACAGTCTTTTGTCATTTCCGAACAGAATGGGCGGTTGTTCATGGTTGCTGTAGGTAAGCGAAGGGTGGAGAGGAGACAAGCAGCAGGATGAGCTGCATTCCCTTAGTGTACGGAGACCATGCCCGAAGATGGCTGGAGAAGACACCCATCAACTGATGTGCGTAGTCTAGAAGGCTTCGAAACATCATCTTTTTTGCGCAATAAGCCTGCACACTTGTTGATGCTGGTAGCACACCAGCAGGGGCCGTACCCCTCCGATTATTTGGGAGCCGAGGTATGCATCACAATACCCCTACTGTTCCTGAAGCCATGGAACCTTTGTCTCTTTCGCGTCACTTTCTAGGATGGCGTAGGTTGCAATGGCGGTTTTTCGGCATTGACAAAGAGAGGGACCTTATCGCGACATCGCTATCGTGCTCGAATACGGTGCCAGTATAGGAAGGAGCTAGGAATTTCTAATGTTGCAAGGACTTTTGCAGTCCCGGATTCTAGGCTTGACTCTCTTGCAACGGCGACTGAAGCTAGTGGCTGGTTTGAGTATGGTCGTTGACGAGAAAGAAGGCAAGGGTCTTCGGAGCATCGCGAGCTAGGCCGTCCCATTGTTGATCATGTCCGTTTCAAGATGTCTTGATTCCCTGGTCATGAGCCAGGCTGTCACCTCCCTGGCTGCATCTAGGGTGAGTTCATATCCCCACAGTCAAAGCTCATCGAGTTGACAGACTGCCTGTCGTTCATGGCAGATCATCCAACTGACAATCAACCCTTGCAGAAGGTTGCATCAGTCACCTATCCACAAAGTTGGGGATGACTTCATTGTCAGAGTCATCCAAGATCAACCAGACGGACAGTCAACCTCAGCCCATAGCACTGCCCAGGCTCTCTCTCGGATGAGACAGACAGCGATCCCGCTACGGAGATCATAGGATTCAAGCGGGCCGAGGCAACTTTGCGGCGTAGTTTCGGGAGGCTGCCGGACCAAGCGAAGGTCGGAGGATGGAGAGAGCGGAAGCAAGGGGTGGAGGATGACAACCAATGATGGACTTGGGCACAATATCGTGGATGGCCAAGACAAAAGGACGGCCCAACGGTTGAGATCTCCTGACCAAGACAACGCAAAAGGTCTCTGATGATGGTTGTGTGTTGTCGTGGGGGCTGCCTATTCTTCCGAGGATGGCTTCAAAGGCGGGGGTGGAGCCTTGTTTGATGTCGGCGCAAGGCCTGGGTCTGATAAGCCAAGGAGCCGGTGCAAAGGAAAGTGTCAAACGGCAAGCAATCCCCTGTGAACTTTTGTAACATCTGGACGGAGGATGTTGATAGCGATTGCATGAACTATCCTTGCAAAAGACGTGGCGTGTTGAAAGAAACAGGGATGGAGGAGCAAAGTTGCCGGCACGGATCGGTGAAGATTGGGGAGGAGGGGACGGGAGACGGCAGGCAGAGGTCCACTAAAGACTTAGGGGAGTCTGCCATCGACTCTAGTGAATGTCCACCGAAATATGCTTGATTTTCTGGAGGCACTGGCCCTGAGAGAGCTGTGTCTTGTCTTGAACGGCCCGCTGAATCGTGATTTCCATTGAAGACAAGACCTGAGGTCTGGGCGTTTGAGGATCGATCCTGCCTCATCTTGGCACCTTGGCGGGCGATCTCCTCCACTTCTTTCCGTCCCATCTCCAGGTCATCCCCACTTTTACCTTCCACCAACATCTTCATCTCAACACCACGACCATGATCACAACAGACTCAATGAGCCAGGATGCACTCTCCTAGGCACCAGGTGCGTGAAGGATGTACGTGTTGGAGGATTAGAAACCTATGGTAGCGCCGAACTTGGCTGCAATTGGCCAAAGGCTATCCTCGGCCACACCTCCTCTCGATATCACGCCGTCCTCGACATCCAGCAAGGTTTCTTGGCCAAGATCAACTCCCATCAGCTTAGCCTCATCGGCAAGCCAAGACGGATATCCAAATATCTCCGTCCTTGGCAACACTCGAGGAGGCCTGCCGTGGTATTGATGCGCACCAACACGGCTCAAATACCCTAAACAGGAAGTTGACTTGGTTATCGACCTTGGTTATGTGGCCCGGGGCTAAGGTGCGTAGTCCTTCTCGGCCGGCTCTTGGTCTTGGTAGGGCTAATGGATCCAGGGGTTTTTCGTGCCGGTCTTGAAGGCGCTCAACTTGTGGAGAGAGAAACACCCGGTTCGGCAGGCTTTTGGGCGCTTAGCTATAAGCCTCCTAGTGACAACCACAACAACAACCTTCGGTTTATGCATCATTTACGGACCGATCCTGGGCTCCGAGTGGCCATGTTCCTGTTCACACCTCCCAATCAACGGCTCTAAGACATCCGCCTTCCCGTCTGAGTCATGTCTAGCAACTAGTTCTCTACACCAAGTCACTGCCGTGACGGGAACTTCGCAACTAGAACAACACCGGTCATATGGCTATTCTAGCCTCTACTCGTTCACTTATGTCGATCTTGAACAGGCCAGGGGGGTTCGATATGGCTAGGATACTAGGGCATATCGCCTTCACCAGACTCGCTAACAGTGCTTCATCCTGTCACCCTCACTTTACGCCTTGCCGATGTCTCAATTCATTCCATCAATCAGTCGATTCACACACCCTGGAGGGGTGTTATATCCAGCCCCAGTTTTGAGATCCTGGCCACACTATCAGGGTATCTTCATGGAAGATGCCGATACATCCTCTTGAGCCTCTGACGTTTGGCCGCAGGCCTGAGGTTTGCATTTCAAGAACTTTTGAGCTCCTGCCATCGCGAAGGACCTCTGATGCTTCACTTCGTCGCATCTCTCCTTCCTCTTTGCGATTGGTACTGTCGACTACAGTGCGATGACAGCGTCAAAGACATCTCCTCTCCTCCGGAAGAGGAAGTTGACGACAATCTTCCCCTCTATCATGCAGCGAGGAAGCTCAATGTCTGAGAATGATTGCAGGACGACCATGGGTCTACTCTTTGACAGCAGTGAGTGAAAGAACCATGATGCCATCGACGAACTCGGGAGCATCCTTTCAACGACTATATAAGATGGCATGCCTCCTATCCAACAGATGTGTCTTCTCATCCTCACACACTCCAGCATCAGCAACCCCTTCTCTGCCCCTTTCTCTCAAACATCTTTACAATGGTCAACTTCAAGAACCTCGCTATCGCTGCGACTACCCTCTTCGGGCTCACTCTGGGTGCTCCCGTTACACAGGGCGAGAGCGGCAAGGTCGTTCCAGGCAGCTACATCGTCACTCTCAAGCCTGATGCTAAGGCTTCAGAGCTCACTAGCCACCTCCAGTGGGTCGATGATGTTCACAAGCGTAGCCTCAGCAAGCGTGATACCGACAACGGCGTCGAGAGGACCTACAATGGCAAGTATGGCTTCAAGGGCTATGCTGGCACCTTTGATAAGGAGACCATCCAAGAAATCAAGGACAACCCCCTTGTGAGAATCCCATCTTTCAAAATCTGGTTGCATGATGCTAATACAGCTGACAGGTTGAACTTGTTGAGCAAGACCGTGTCTGGACTCTTGACTGGATCACGGAAGAGCAGGAAGAGAGCCATGTGCAGAAGAGGGCCTTGACCACCCAGTCGAGCGCCACCTGGGGCCTTGGAACTGTCTCGCACCGTACGAAGGGCTCTACTAGCTACATCTACGACACCAATGCTGGTCAGGGCACTTATGCCTATGTTGTTGACACGGGCATTCTAGCTACCCACAACGAGTTTGAGGGTCGTGCTACTGCGGCTTGGACTGCCTTTACCGGCGACAACGCTGATACCTTTGGACACGGCACCCATGTTGCTGGCACCATCGCCGGTAAGACATACGGCGTTGCCAAGAAGGCTAGCATCATTGCTGCCAAGGTCTTCCAGGGGCGGGAGTCGACTACTGCTATTATCCTGTCTGGTTTCAACTGGGCTGTCAATGATATCATCAGCAAGGGCCGCACCACCAAGTCAGTCATCAACATGTCTCTGGGTGGCGAGTACTCTGCTGCTTTCAACAACGCTGTCGAGTCTGCTGCTAGCTCTGGTGTCCTCTCCGTTATCGCTGCCGGAAACGAGGCGCAGAATGCTGGTAACACCTCCCCTGCCTCGGCTCCTAGCGCTGTGACCGTCGGTGCCATTGACAGCACCTGGGCCATCGCATCCTACTCCAACTACGGCAGCGTTCTCGACATCTTTGGCCCCGGCAGCAATGTCCTCTCTGCTTGGTACACCAGCAACTCTGCCACCAACACCATCAGCGGAACCTCCATGGCTACTCCCCACATCGTCGGTCTTGCTCTCTATGGCATCTCGGTTCAAGGCGTGTCTGGAGTCAGTGGCGTCACCAACTGGCTCAAGACCACGGCCACCTCTGGCAAGATCACGGGCAGCCTCCGCAGCTCCCCTAACCTCATCGGCAACAACGGCAATTCGCTTCAGTAAATTCCCGCACAACACGTGAGGGATGAGGGTCAACTCATAAGCGATATGCGGGGGGAAGGGGATGAGAGACGGGGGAAGTGAAGGACAGATGAGTAAGCAGGAGTCAAGATGGATAGGAGACACTCTTTTGTTGGACCTGTATATACGAATGTGGTTTTCCTTGTGCAAGTGTCGAGGGGATGTCAGTTGATGGATCGGTATATAACATTGTTGGAGGGATCTGTAGACATCGTTGAAGCTACAGTCTCGTACATATTCAATCCAAGACAACGGATTACATGACTCTTGTGCTTCTTTAGCTACTTATTGAGTGGCAAGCATATCCCAAGTTGAAGCCCCTGTCTTGTGCCATGCAGACGTCACAGTCGCGTTCAGCTGGGTTATTCTGACGAGATATACCAACCAGCCTTATGCGAACGGGCTAGGCATGGGAACGGCTGTGGCGTCCTCTTCATTTCGGCTTCTAGAACCTGATGCCGCGCACCACGTGGTGCTCACGATCTTGACTTATTCCCGGCGATCTCAGACCCGAATAGGCACTCTGAAGCGCAGCAGCCTTTTCGGTCCGGATAGCAACACAGCCCATCCATCTCGCTTTCTTCCCCCGCAAGATCTTACTCCCTCTTTCTGAAGTTGGGGGGGGGGAGGGAATATCCGGGGATGACATGCTTATCTATCAACATTGGGGTACATCTGTTTAAAATGGATGACTTGGAAGTGATTGTCGATGATTTTGAGGGCATCGCCGAACTAGGCATTTTTAAACTCCCATGCGGATCCGATCTTCTGAGCCGCAAGAACCTGGACTGTTTCTTGGCTAGTGACTACCTACTGTCATTCTTTGGTCTGGGTCTCCAGCTGAAGAGTGATTGACAAGGTGAAGGTACAGTGAACCAACAGCACAAACCCCGTCGACGCCTGATGGGCATTGCGAACCCTCGGGAACAAAGCCGGGTCCTTGTTTGTTTGATCCTCCAATACTCGGCTCAGAAATGCTTCTGCCTAGCCGTTCGACAGCGTATCCTGGTAAATCCTTGTCCAAGATCACGGACTAAGATGCCAAGTTGAGAGCCTCAAAAACAGAAGGCCTGGCAGATCAAACATCTTTTTTCCCTTTATCAATCTTCACGAAAAAGGCTCCACGAGGATCGGGTATAATCGGACGTTGTTCAAACACTAGAAGAGAGAATCGGCCCAGGTGGAGTTGCAATGTGGAAAACATGAGCCTTGGCCTCCTCTTGTGAGAAATATTTGACTCCATTCCCACAAATCTCTTGATCTTTTAATCCCCACTCTCTTATTAACCCCCGTCCCGTAAAACTGCGGGTTGGGTTTGGGGGTTGGTTTTTGGGGTCGCCTGATGCTGGGGGTAGGTTGCAATGATCCCCATATCCCTCCCCTTTGGTGGAGAAGAACAGGTTTCAGCGCGTCGTAGCAGACAAATGCCGTGCTAGTCTTATGGAGCTTAAGAATGAGTGAGAAAAAAATAGAGGCGGCGCGTGATGGTGTCAGTGCTTTTGTAGAATTTTGTTAGTGCGTTTTAATAAGAGATTTCAAGCGTATAAGTCGAGGGTTGACTTTTTCGAGAACATGGAATTCGGGTAACGAGATGAACCATTAGTCAGGTAAACGCGTATTCATATACTTCATGACTACAAACTAAACCATTGAGGATCCCTCCCTCACCGGCTCGTTACATTGACGTTACATCCATGACACTCGGATACGCCCGTCCAAACATGAGATCAGTTGACAGGCCGCCCTCTCACTGCACATCTCAGTCGCCCTGGCAAGGCAAGACAGACGTCAGATACTCAGAAAGGCAGTCCCAAGCATCTTCATATCCAAGTATACAGGGACCGAGTAGCATCCATACGACCAGGCCTAGTGGTAGACATTGCCTATTCTAGCGCTGATCTCCGAATCAGGGCATTCCACCCACCGAGCCGCCGGAGTCTCACCGAGGTGGCCCCCCGGGGGTGGACAAGAATTCTTCCCGACCCCTGGGGATCCTCGCCTGTCTCCGGGTCTGGGGTCCCCGGATTGGCAAATAGCCTCCCTTCCCGCCTATGGTTTACTGGGTAGAGTGACTCCGTAAGGCCTAAATGTCTCCAGGCTGGGGGGCACATCCTGCGGGGAGTCATGCGAACTGAGAGAAGCAGTAAGCTGTCACCGTGGAGGTGGATGATCGGATGGCAAGCCGTGGAGTTAGGTTGATAGTCCCATATAAGAGAGAGCCTCATCCCCCTTCTGAGGCTAACTCTTGGTCTAGGTCATCGAGACGGGGCTAGTGATTAGGCCTATATACCTCTATTTAATTCTTTTTTTTTTCCTGCGCTGCCTTACTGTACTGCTTTAGCGTCAGTAAATCCTTCCATCATGGAGTCGACAGTCGAGGCGCGAACCAAGCTCGCCTACAAGAATCGGTGGAGGACTCTCTACAACAACCCCAAGCTCATCGTCATTGCTCTCTTCGCCTCGTCCGTCCCCCCAGGCCACATATCTTTCAAAAGTTAACTTTTTATAGATTCGGTGGTTTCGAGTATGGCTACCAGCAGGGTGTTCTCGGCCAGTCCCTGGTCATGACTCGATTCAAGGATAACTTCCCCTCTGTCGTTGAGTCGTCCAGCGCCACCGGTTGGCTCACATCCATTCTGCAGCTTGGTGGTATCCTGGGCTCGCTATCTGCCGGTGTCCTTGGTGAGGTCATCTCAAGAAAGTACACAATGTTCTCAGCTTGCTGCTGGGTCATCCTGGGCAGCTACCTCTATATCGGGGCCACGTACCACAACCCTTCCATGCTCTACGCCGGCCGATTCTTTACTGGTATCGGTGTCGGAACTTTCTCTGGTGTTGGGTGAGTAGTTGCCATGTTATGCGTGAGTGTTTGGCTAACATCTATCAAAGCCCCCTATACAACGCCGAACTCTCCTCCCCGGAACTCCGAGGTTTCCTCGTCTCCTTCTATCAATTCTGTACCATTCTCGGAATCATGCTTTCGTTCTGGATCGGATACGGTAGCAACTACATCGGAGGCCACGGTGACGGCCAGAGCAACCTCGCTTGGATGCTTCCCTCTATCATCCAGGGAGTCCCCGCCGTTCTCCTCGCCCTGGGTATTTGGTGGCTTCCCTTTTCTCCCCGATGGCTCGTCAAGAAGGGCCGCGATGAGGAGGCTATTAAGACCCTCTCGTACCTCCGAAACCTTCCCATCGAGCACCAGCTCATCCAAGTCGAATACAAGGAAATCAAGGCCGAGGCCCTTTTCGAGCAGCGAGCCTTTGCCAAGCAGTTCCCCAATCTGGCAGCAAAGGAGCAGGGTAACATGTGGGTGCGAGAGTTTGCCCAATACTACAATATCGTGCGCACCTGGGACAATTTCAAGCGAGTTGCCACCGCCTGGCTGGTTATGTTCTGGCAGCAGTGGAGGTAAGTCAAAAGGGTCTAAAAGGAAGGAGACAACTTACTAACACAAAAAACAGCGGCATTGACGCCATTATCTACTATGCCAGCCAGGTCTTTGAAAGCCTCGGTCTCACAGGCGGAACTCAAGCCCTGCTTGCCACCGGCGTGACTGGTGTCGTTTTCTTCGTGTCGACCCTTCCTGCCATGGCTATCATCGATAAGGTCGGCCGTAAGCCCATGCTGTACGTTGGGTCCGTTGTGATGTGGATTTCCATGGTTCTCGCCGGAATCATCGTTGCAAAGTTCCAACACGACTGGGAATCTCACGCAGCAGCCGGCTGGGTAGCAGTTGCCTTTATCTGGGTTTACGTAGGAGCATTCGGGGCTACATGGGGGCCAGTTTCGTGGACTTTGGTTGCTGAAATCTTTCCTCTATCTATCCGGTCGAAGGGTTCTTCGATCGGTGCGTCGAGCAACTGGGTATGTTTTCACGCCTTCCAGATTGGGAAACAACGATGACTAACCTTAAATTAAGCTTAACAACTTCGCGGTTGCCTTCTACGTTCCTCCCATGTTCGAGACGCTTGAATGGGGCACATATATCTTTTTCGCCGGTTTCCTCGCCTGCAGCATCGTGTGGCTGTACTTCTGCCTTCCCGAGACTAAGGGAGCCACTCTTGAGGATATGGACCGTATTTTTGGAAGCCGAACTGGCGAGGAGGACGCCAAGATGTTGGATGAGGCCCGTCGCGATGTCGGTCTGGGACCTGAATTTGAGATTGATGCCCTCAAAGCGGAGAAGATGCTTATGGAGGGCGAGGAGGCTGATGCTAGACCTACTTCTCATCACGAGAATGCCTAGATAAAACCATTGCACGGTAGTCTATCGTGGGTAGGCTTATGAACGAGTGTTGCTCGTGGGGCATCAAGGGATAAGAGATTTGGTTAATCCAGGACTGTGCCAACTAGTCGAATGAGTCCATATGAATTTCATGAAGAACCACAATCTATACAACTCCAGGTGTCCCCAATTTGGGCACAAACACACACAAGATACTCAGGAATAGGATTCTTGATATCCGAAATCGAGACGTGAAGTCCATTCATGACTAACACCCCGGTGGGGACAAAACAATTTTTAGAAGAGACCTGACCGTTTTATCATCCTAATAGTGCTATCTTTAGGAGATTTCGACTTTTAATAGAACCATTAGATCTCTTTAAGGTTATCTATTTAGAGACAACATAAATACTTGCAAGAATCATCTGGGAAGGAGCCCCTGGTTGCCAAACCGTTGCTGGCCCGCCAACGGTCGGCTAGTGGGGCCCCCTTATCCTTATCACCACCAAAAATCTGGCGCAGAGAATTTTCTTTTCAGCAAACATCACCATGGATGCAAACCACAGCAGCAATAATCACGCTCCCACGAGTCTCCACGACCCGGTCGTGCCATAATCATTCTTGTTTGCTTCTAAAAGCGTAGGTACATTCGTTTTCTTTCTCTCTCCTCTCCGCAGCGTTCTCTCTCTCAGTCACTCCTCTCCCCTCACGAGTCTTCCTCGCGAAGGTCTTCTACGGACGGCACGTTTTGTGTTATCCGCCTGAAGTAGGCTGAAGGGTGATTTAACAGCGAAAAGGGAAGCTCTCCTTCGGGGGATGTTTTCTTTACTGCTGTAGCTGCCAGAATAAAAAGGGCCATCATAGTCCGCGTCTGTTGTGTCGCCCCATTTCGGTGGGATTGACTTAATCCTACACAGGCGAGGCTCCAGGAGCTCCGACATTGTCGTATCGTGTTGGTCGTGACCTATGTCACGCTTTGACACGTGCTTTGTAGTTTGGTGTTTATCATTGGAGGAAGAGGCTCTGAGATCAAGGTTCTGTCAAGTGGAAACTATGTATTTTCTATGCTCGACTACGTCATTGAGCTTTACTGCAGGCTTATCCTCAGATCATTTGTTCAATCAATCCAAGACATGCACAACAACCACCTCCCATGCGTGAGACCGCCTCTTGATGCCCGCCGTTGTAACATTTGATCTTGCAGTACAACCACCATCTGTAGAGCAACTCGCTCAAAATCACGCCCTCCAATATGGCTGAAGAGTCCAAGTTTGGAAAGCTTCCCCTCAGCACCAAGGGCCCTATCCACTGTGCTCTTACCGGCGCATCCCTTCTCAACACTCCCTATCTCAACAAGGGCTCTGCGTTTCCGACGGAGGAGCGCCGCAAGTTCGCCCTCACCGGCCTGCTCCCTCAAGGCGTTCAGACGCTTGAACAGCAGTGCAAGCGTGCATACGACCAGTACTCGACCCGGCCAAACGATCTAGCCAAGAACACATTTCTCACCTCACTAAAGGACCAAAATGAGGTGCTCTATTACAAGGTGGGAAACACATCCTGGGCAGTGTGAAGGGCCCTACTGACCGTTACAAGTTGATCCAACTCCATTTGGATGAGATGATGAGCGTTGTTTACACTCCAACCGAAGGCGATGCGATCCAGAACTACTCTCGACTGTTTCGACGACCAGAAGGCTGTTATCTCAACATTCATGAGCAGGATCAAGTTCACGATAACCTGGCCCAGTGGGGAAATGCTGAGGATATTGACTACATCGTAGTGACTGGTCAGTTACCACTCAACCATGAGGAAACATCACTCACAAGCATCACAGACGGCGAGGAAATCCTCGGGATCGGTGACCAAGGTGTCGGAGGTATCCTCATCTCAGTTGCCAAACTAGTCCTTACCACTCTCTGTGGAGGCGTTCACCCGAATCGCACCCTTCCTGTTGTCCTCGACTGTGGGACGGACAATGAGGAGCTCCTTAGCGACGAGCTGTACCTCGGCCTCAGAGAGAAACGTGTCCGCGGCGAAGAGTACGGCAAGTTTGTCGATACCTTTGTCCAGTCGGCGAGGAAGCTGTATCCAAAGGCCTACATCCACTTTGAAGACTTTGGTCTCAGCAACGGTCAGTTCCCTCATTATGGCAAGCTCAACATGTCCTGACATGCATGCAGCGAGACGTCTTCTGGACCGCTACCGCCCGGACTTTGCCTGCTTCAATGACGATGTCCAGGGCACCGGCTGCGTGACCCTAGCGGCCATCATGGCAGGTCTCCACGTCAGCAAGCAAAAGTTCAAGGACCTTCGCATGGTCGTCTTTGGGGCCGGAAGTGCCGGTCTTGGTATCGCGGATCAGGTGCGAGATGCCATCGCAACCGAGGGGGACATCAGTCATGAGGAAGCATCGAAGCAGATCTGGTATGTTTTTTTGACGATGCTTTATTCTTCCTTTAACTATGCTTTACTCTTCCTTTGATGATACTCAGCTCATGCTCTGTACCCAGGTTGATTGACAAGCCTGGTCTGCTCACGAGCGAGATCGAGGTTTCAGACGCCCAGAAGAGCTTCGTGAAGGCAGCATCGGAGTGGAAAGACAAGAACACCGATCTTCTCTCCGTCATCAAAGCTGTTCGCCCCAACGTCCTCGTCGGTACATCTACCGTCCCTGGAGCCTTCACCGAGGATGTCATCAAAGCCATGGCCGAGCATCACGAACGCCCTATTGTCCTTCCTCTCTCCAACCCAACTAGACTTCACGAGGCCAAGCCCAAGGACATCCTCAACTGGACCAACGGCAAGGCCCTCGTGGCTACAGGGTCCCCTTTCCCGCCTGTCAAGGGTCCTTGGGGCGAGTCTGGCTCCGAAGTCACTATCGACATCGCAGAATGCAACAACTCAGTCGTCTTCCCGGGTATCGGCCTAGCCTGTGTGCTCTCTCGCGCGGAGCACCTGACAGACCGCATGCTCGTCGCCGCAGTAGAGGCCGCAGCTTCGCTGAGTCCTGCACTCAAGGATCCTACAGCCCCTCTGCTGCCAGATGTCAACTCGGTGAGAGATGTCAGTGTTCGCATCGCTCGACACGTGATCCAGGTGGCTCTCAATGACGACGAGGCGACACAGGAGGGCATCCCCGAGGAGGACGATGAGCTGGAGGAGTGGATCAGGGAGCAGATGTGGAATCCAGCTTATCGGCCGTTGAAGTTTGTCGAGATGGAGACTGCAACTAGAGAGGCAAGGGGAGAGCTGAAGCGGGCGGGAACCGTTCATCGCACTGGTCATTTGTAAGGGGCACGGCGGGATGTAGATGAGGGACACATCTAGAAGTGACATAGAATGGTCAACCGGTTTATTTAGAGACTCGAGATACTATTAATGCCATCCCAGCAAAACTTGACTCCAACACTGCCAAACAGGAAACACCCATATTCAATCAGTCTCCCAGGCTAATCAGGAAGCTCTGGGGATAGTTACACTTGAGAGTCGCCAACCCTAACGCCCGACCTACCTTGCGATACAGCGCTTCTAGCGTTTATGACACTGGCAGGGGCAATCAGATAACACCAGCCCGAGCTGCCTCACCGGCATTGTCCTGAACCAAGTCTTCCATCCTCCTCTTGCCCTTGCCCAGGCCACCCTCACCAACACCCATACGGCGAGCAACATAGCGCTGGGCGACAATGCCAACCGAGAGATTCAGAAGCTCCTCAAGCCACTCAGCAACCCACTCTCGAGGGTCGACACCACCGCTCTCAATAATATCCCTGATCTCCTCGGGAACATTAATTTCCGATTCATCACCCTCCTCGCCGGAGCGAGGGGTGAGGGGACCAGCAGAGTCAAGCCACTGAACCCATCGAGCGGGGACAGTCTGGCTGACCGTGTAAAACTCAATGTCATGGACAGGGTCCAGGATGAAGACAGCGAAGCAAATGAGCTCCTCGTTCTCCTCCTGGTTCTCGACTGCGGACGAGTCCTTCTCCTTCTCGGCGGAGGCAGTGCGGGCAAACAAAGCCTTGTCGTTATCCACAGCGATGGCCTGAACGGCCAAGAACAGGTCCGAAGTTCGGACAGGGTTGCTCTCGCTCACGTCTTCAGTGGCCTTGTGCTTGGCTTCATCTAGTCCGCCGCTGGCAGCAAAGTATTCGGTCGCATACGATTCGGCGTTGGCACGGCACAGCTTGGTTCCCTCGGCCAGACCCTTAATCAAGCCAAGCTCACGGGGAGAATCAGCCTGCCTCCACCAAGGACCATCGTGCCATCCAGCAGGGTTGTCGGTGCTGCGTCGCGAGTGGCTTTCCTGGCCACGCTGGACGACGAGAAGATCGCCGCCTTCAACCTGCGACATGACATGACCAAAGACATTGTGGATGAGAGGGTCAAGAGAGGGGTAGCCGACAAGATCGTGGGTGATATGGATGAGGAGTCGCTCGTGGGAGCTGATGGGGGGCGCGAGGGTGTGGAGGATGTTGGTAAAGGTGGGAAGAGCTCGATGTCGCAGTTCATCACCTAGGTCTTCGGTCAGCGTCGTCATAAGGGCGGGTGTCTAGGATTACACATACCATAGGTTCGGAGAGTAGTGACATCAAGTCCCCTGATGCCCTTAACCTGATCCGCCCACTTCTTGGCCTCCTCGTTCTGCTGGATTTGCGTGACGGCAGCCTCTGCCTGCTTCATGGCAGCGCTGGCGGTGGACAGAATACCACCCCACCATCCTCCGCCAGATTGCTGAGGGGCGGGCTGTGCGGGCTCAGGAGCAGGCTTCTTCTCGGCCTCATGAAGCTCAGAGCTGGTGGCACTTGGGGTGAAGCTGGCCCTCAAGCTGCGTGCACTATCGGTGGACTTGCGAGGGTCACCAGCGGGAGGTGTCGCAGTAGATCGGCGGGCGGCATCCTTGAGCCGGGGTGTGTGAGGTCGCGACGGCTGTTCAGCGGCCAGTTCAGACTCAAGGTCGGCGAGAATGTCCTGGTCAGCAATGGCCTTGGAGGCAGCAGATGTAGGCTTCGCCTTTGTGGTCTTTTTGGGCTTGGTGTCAATGCCTGAGAAGAGGTCGTCGAGGTTGTCGTCGTCGGCGGCCTTTGTCTTCTTGGGCGCCATGGTGAAGGGTGACGGCTAGTTGAGACGACACTAGAAAGGAATGCGGTGCCGTAAAGGGCGCTTGCTGGTTAGATGGAGGTTGAAGCTGTGATGGTCGGAAGATGAAGGCGGGGGGGTTGATATGTATGTGTATGTGTACTCGTAAGAAGGTTGTTTGGCGCCGAAACGGAAACGGCAAGGGATGGTTGGAGCTTGGGAAGGTACGAGGCAGCAAGGGTCCAATGGGCCTGGGAGTTAGAGGAGACGATAGAACAGAGCGCAACAGGGAATGCTACAACGTTGAATAGTTTTTGGGTAGATAGTGTGAGTCTTGACTCTGAGTGTCGTTTCAGTTTCGAATTAATACATGATTTTAATTTCGGAGCAATTCTACAGGTTGTCAACGTCAAGAGTCGAGGTGTAATTATGTCGAGTGTGTACCTGATGGTTACAAAAACCAGATCTAGCTGCAGTGGCATCTAAGCGGGATCAGGAACTTGGTCCAGGTACTCCCCGCGTACTGGGGCGACTTACAACAGAAGACCAGCCACTAACACGCAACGATTTGCAGCAGGCGACACAGTCACGCTCAGTCCCAGTCCCGGGCGGTACTAGCGCGGCTTGCCTTGAAGATGCGGCCCCTGATTCGCCTGATGCGTCCCGAGCGGAGGAACCCCGGGGGAGGTACCTTCATGACCGGGGGGTCTCTGGTTCTGAGCCTTGTCCGGTGTTAGAGGGCGAGGCTTCACTGGCCGGGTTGGCACTAACAGCGGGCGGGTCCTTGGTTCAGCACCAGCCAAGGTTGTTGGCTTATTCGGACGGACCACGACACCTCGAGAAAATCAACCTACGGAATCAAAGCCTGGCCAAAAGGAGACGAGACCGTCTTCATCACCCGCGTCTCTTGACGTATATTGCAATCACTCGTCGACGCCGCATGATACGGCTTGTTCTTGCCGGCTTCTGTATGCCCCTTGTTGCCTTTGTCTTGTCCTTGTTGCATCGCTACGCTCTACTCTTTTTTGCAAGTCGCCGCCAGTTCCCTGTACTTCAAAATTCTTTCTCTGCCCTGGCTCGCTCTTTTTACTCCAACACGCTCATCCCGGGTCTCATTGTACCTATTCATATCACCCTCACTCAGCCTCGTCTCATCTGGGCACCCCTTCCCTAATCCCCAGCGTGTCTGTCCATCTTGGGAGTAGGTCGTCTTTATTTACACGGCGCGCCCGCTACGCTCCGTGTTCTCGCATGACGCCTCTCGCGGGCCCGGCTGGCCGCTACACGTCCTTGCTGTAACATCCCAGCCTCATCCCCATCCAGCCTGTCCTGGCTGACCATGGACCGCTCGCGACGGACAACTCATCGCCGTCGTCCCTTGGGAGCTTCAGCCTCTCCCACTTCAGCTTCGGAGGCTTCATTTGACTTCAATTCATCCACAAGCCCCGTTGTTGCCCACACTAATACCACCCCTCAGAGTGCCAGTGCTGGCGCTCGCCGCTCAAGCAAGCCGCTGCAGCACGCATTCACCTTTTCCCCTCCAAGTAGTAGCCGCGGCCTCAACCCGAGGAAGCGTTCTACCACCATGGACAACTATCCCATGGCCGACGAGGACGACCACGGCCCTAGGAAGGGCGGTCACAGTCTTCGTAAACGTGCCCGCGTGGATTACACGTTTGAGCACATCGACGACGATGTCATCGTCCCCAACTCAACCTCGTCTGCCCGCGGTAGGAAACGCAGGTCCGAGGTGACTTATGAGACGGATGACTTCTACAGCACCGACCCCAAGAGGCGAGGCGCCTCGATGGGTGCTGATACGCCGTCGACTCGACGGAGGAACCCGTCACGCAAATCGAGTGAGATGAAGGCCTATCATGAGGCCGCCCTGGAAGACGACGACAATGACGTGCAAGACACGATAGAAGTCGGCGCCTACTACTCAGACGTCGATGAATCAGAGTTCCGCGAGCCCAGTGGTTCAAATCACTCATCGCCTCAAGCCAACAAGATGTCACCAAAAACTGACATGCCGGCACTGCCAGCCGGTCATATCCCTTCAAGTAACCCCAAAACGGAACACGCAATACCCGCTCCTCCTGTAGAGCAGAAGCCATCAGGAGTACCTCCTGCGGTGAAACCTATGGATGAAATATTACCTCAATCGGCAGAGCCTCAACCAGATCAACTTCCCAAAGTGGAACCTCAACCGGAAGCTTCAGATGCACCACAAACGCCCGCGCCGGTTGACCCTGTTGACACTGCAGCCGTTGACACTGTCGACGCTGCACCTGTCGACAACCCACCTATTGATGCTGATGCTGCATTGTCACCATTGACAGTGCCAGCTAACCAAGATCGGCAAATTTCACCTGCTCATTCACCTGCGCCCAAAGAGGTAGCAAACGGTGTACTTGAGGCACCTGTCAATGAGATTGTTCCCGATCCCATTGTTCCTCAAGATATTCCCACATCCCTCTCCTCCGACAACACAGACACAGACCCAACCTCCTCTTCCAACATCATCAAGGAAGAAACAAATCATCAACCACTTCATCAAGTTCCCCAATCACCAGACCAGAAACCGCCATCACCAATGCCTCAAGAGGACAAGATGGATATTGACCCGGTCGAGAAGCCCTCTTCCCCTCCCCCACAAGACGTTGAGATGGCCGAATCTGCTCCTCTCATTCAAGAGCCCGCACTCGTAGCATCACCAGCGCCTATCGAAGAAGCGCCTGAGCATGTTGCCGAGCCTGTCAAGACTGACACTGACATCGCTACCCCCGCACCCGTCCAGGTGAATGGCGATTCGACTGATGCCGAACCCAAGGCTGAGCCACCAAAGGAGGAACTTCCAACGGAGCTCCCAAACGAGCTTCCAGAGGGACTTCCCGAGGAGCTTCCTGAGGAGCCTCCAAAGGAAGAGCCTCAAATTGAAGAGCCTCAAAAGGGTGAGCCAGAAGATATGGGCGCCACTGCCACCGCTACCGCTACCACCAACGACACTCCAATCCCGGATTCACCTCAGATTTCTCCTGCCAAGGATGAGCCCGTTACTGCTCCCAGCCCCGCCGAGATCAAGGCTGCAACTCCTCCCCCAGCCGAAACCATTGAGACGCCAGCTTCTTCAGCACCTTCAGATACAAAATCCAGCCCTCAGAAGCCCGTAGCTCCTCGACCCGCGATGGTGTTTAAGCCACAGCCAGCGCCGGTCGGACGATGGGCCCACCTCACGCCTTACATCGATGGCGAGTACGTCTTGTACCCTGAGAAGAAGGGTCGTTCCGATGAGGATGGCGCAACCGATGAGCCAACGCCTGAAGGCAAGGACACCGATCGAGAAGGCATTGATATGGAGCCCATGGTGGAAGATAACGACGACAATGCAGATGCCGCGGCTCCTGAAGCACCTACACCTGCGCTCAACACTCCCACCCGCGGTTCGCCTGTGCCTGATTCGACAGATCCTACAACCTTCAACTCGCCTGCTCCCGGTGGAGACGACGGTGATGATATGGACGTCGGCGACTCTCAAGAACCAAACGAGCGTCGCTACTACAAGTATCGCAAGCTCAGAGACCCTGCCGAGTATCTCAGTGCGATTGAGGATCACGAAAACATGACGACCGAGGAACTATTTGAAGTTCTCACTGCCATCAATGTCTCCATGGTTCAATGGCAGCAGGAATGGACAAGCCTGGGCAAGGTCGTCGACGACTACGAAAACTCTCTTCGCCGACGAGCGGCTGATTCCAAGTACGAAGCTCGCACTCGCAACCTTCACCAACACGGAGTCAACTATGAGGAGCCCGACTTTGCCGTCAAGGGTTACAAGGCCCGCGAGAAAGAGAGCATGAATGAGACTCGCTATCTCCAGGGTCAAGATCGCATTATGGCATCTTCCTACGGCTTCGAGTACGACCCTCATCCTTCCAAGATTGGCAAGCAGAACCCCGAGACTCAGCAAGTCGGAATAATGACCCGCGGCCGATCTCTTCGAAACCAACCTCGACAAACTGCCAAGGCCACCGAGACTGAAGAGGTCACTGGCAAGCGACAGCGCAAGCCAGTTCAGCTCTTTGACCCCGCCACGCAGGACATCAGCCGAAGCTCCACGCCTGCGCCGACCCGTGGTGGTCGCCGTCGTAAGGGTGCCAATGGTGATGAGGAGACTCAGACCAACCTTTCTGTCAGCTTCACCAACGAAGTGCCCTCAGACGCTGAGGCCGCCCCCAAGACAAGACGCAAGCGTGGCCCTCGTGGCAAAGGTGCCGTGCCAAACATTGTCGAAGACCTTGCGCCTACGCCTGATGCTGAGGATATCACGCCGCAGCAATCGCCTGCCAAGCCTACTCGTCGCGGCCGTGGCAAGCCTGCTGTCAAGTACGAGGAAGCAGACCCCAACGAGTTTGTCGATGAGGAACCTCAGGAGGAGAAGCCGCCCGTTCGCCGACATCTCCTCACCCTCAAGATTCCCAAGGGAGGCAGCAAGCACTTTAGTGAGCCCGCTTCAGCCATCACCGACAATGGCGAGTCCCGTCCGACCACAGCCTCATCGGAGGAGTCCTCGCACACTGCCGAATCGTCCTACTCGTTCCGGCCTAAGCGACAGAAGCGTTTCCGCGACGACCCCGATGAGACTGAGGAGTCTTCCCAGGCACCTCCCAAGAAGCGAGGCAAGCGAGCCAGCGGCGTCGGTGTCGCCAGCGAAGTTCCTTCTTCCGCCCCTACGCCTCTGCCTCCCGTCGAGTCGGCGCAGACCCCCAACAGCCGCAAGGTTCAGAAGATCAAGGTTGTTCGGTCTGGCCTAGACACCAAGAATGGAGCGCCTCCCCCTCCTCCTCCTCCTCCTCCCCCTGCCGAGGAAGGCGAGGAAGCTCCGAAGGACTACAAGTCGATGACCAAGTCGGAGAAGATGTCAGCATCTATGAAGAGTAAGTTGCTTGGGTGGATTATGTATGTTCACCTCAAACTAACACGTCACAGACCGTTGGGCCAATGGCAACATGGCTGGCGCCGTCGAGAAGCGTAAGGCTACCCTTGCCGCGAAGAAAGCCGCCCAAGCTGCCGCCGAGCAGAGACTTGGAGTCGTCGCCCCCAAGCCCAAGGGTAAGGCCGCTGCCAAGCGGGAGGCTATGAAGTTGCAAATGCAACATCAGATGCAGGAACAGCAACAACAGGCACAGCAACAGATGATGCAGCCGCAGCAGCCACAGATGCATCCTCATCAGCACCAGCATCCGCTTGAGCATCAGCATCCTCATGGACATCCCCAGCACCCGCTCCATTTCGAGCAGCAGCCTCAGCTTCACCAGCCGCACCCTCAGCATGCTCCTCCTCCCCCTCCTCCTCCACCCCATCAGCCTGGGAACCAGCCCTTTATGCATGGTCACGCCCACAGCCACAGTCACAGTCACAGCCATGGCCATAGCATGCCCGGCATGGGATACCCTTACCAGCAGATGTGAGGAGACACAAGTTCATGACGAGCTTCAGTCTCTAGGCATGTCCTCGACATGAGGCCTAAGACACAGCATCATGCATCAAAAGCAAACAAAACAAAAACAAAAGCCACAAAAAATTTTCATCCCTCGAGCACCCGAGGATCATTCATCCAATCGCTCGATGTAACATGTTCACAAAGCATCACGGGACTTTGCATCAAGGTCCCTTCCCAAGGTACATACAGCCAACCACTCTGTATACTATGAAAAGGACTCACTCGGAAGGGGGGGGGTTTTGGATGCTCTCGTTTCGCATTTTCGTTTTCCTCATCGCTTTTCTAGTTCCTGTACACTAGACTCATAGTTGTCTCTTTTTTCCCGTTTTCCTTTACAGTATTTCTTTGCTCTTTTTTCTTTTCCCAGTCTTATCTGTTCTCTCAAGCTGCATGGTATTGGCTTTGCATAATGATTCGGCAACAAACAACGCGAAGGGGGAGACAGAGAGAGGAGGGCCGAACATGAGAAATGGAGGGTGGATGTTATAAATGTGATAGCAAGCGCGATACGAAAATTCCAATGTCGAATTGTCGACAAATTCTAGTCTTTTGCTTCGTGAGCTGGCTGTCGCTGATTGACCTCGTCCGTGATGTGAACCAAAGAAGTGTGTGATCTGGTGTACCAACTGATTGATATGATCTCGGGGCTATCCTTGGCGATTATCGTCGGTATCTGGGTACCATATTTGTTTACCTCGTGGAAATGTTAGAGCATAGCAAGGTAATCCAAGTCAAAGGATCCTTATTACCATGTTCTTATCCCATCCTCATCCTGCGATGTGCGAAAGAATCATGCAAAGTGGGGCTGTCAAACACGAACGTCAGTCGTGTAAATGAGATGAAGCGTCCTGAAAATGTTGATGCCTCTTCACGGCCCAGCGACGCCGCTACACCAAACAGCGATAGCTTCCAGCCGCCTAGTAGATGACTTTCCCAACTGGTTCAATCTCTTTTGGTCGATGCAGTACTGTACAAGAGTGATGCCCTTGACTTCACTGTGATGCCATAGGGTAGTATGGACATTGGGGAAGAAAATGTTTGATGCACCAACTTGGCTACCTACCAATCTCTTAACGCCCATTCTCATTACAGATCACAAGGATTGAATAAATAAAGTAGACCCTCCTTAATTCTTACCAAAGGGTTGGATGAGCATATGTGTAGACACTGATGAGGACTTGTCGTGGAGAATGAATCCAGTTGTGTGCCAAGTAGGTAGAGGCTGGTGTGCCTAACATTCAATCCATCCTAGTGTTGCGCACAACGGACTCCTCTTCTGCCCTTCCCTTGTGATTGAAAATGCAGAGTCGTCCAATAGACTCATACCAAATACAATACCTTGCAAAGAACAGTATCAACTGTCATGATGCCTAATTCTCCATCACCACGTCTACAGCGAGCAAACATCTTCACAGCACAGTCACAGCATAGTGTCTCGTTCAAAGGAAATGCAAAACCCAAGAGCGAAAAAACACCCCTCCAGGAAAACCAGATTTTTGAAGTGACTTTTGTTTTGTCCCTGATGTTGATGCCTGGTAATGTGAATCATTCCTTACACGCCGCAACCGAAATGCAAGAGCCTGCCAATCCAGCGACCTTGACCTTCTTCCCCAATGTCATTCCCCCGACCCTTTCGCCCGGTGCTGATTATTCACGGGGAGATAAAAGAGGGGGAGGCGAACTTTCTAATTCGCGCTCTAGCTTGATCGCATTTCAGGACAGAACCACGCCTTTTGTCTTTCCTTGACCCCCAAGCAAGCACCTTACATGACAACACCAGAGTTGCTGGCAATACGCTGGAATGAGGTTAGTATATGTAACTGCGAGAGAGCGAGGGTATAACTTACGGGCCACAGCTCAGCAGCCTCCTTACCGACGGGGCCGGTGATGGCAGAGCCCTTCATCTCACCCTTGGGGTTGACGATCTGCAAGTCTTTGTTAACCAACCACATCCCAATTTTTTTTGTAGCTCAACCAAACATACCACACCAGCGTTGTCCTCAAAGTACAGGAAGACACCGTCGAATCGCTTCCAGGGCTTGGACTGTCGGACGATGACGGCGGGGTGGACCTTCTTTCGGAGCTCGGGCTTTCCCTTCTTGACGGTGGCCATGACCATGTCACCGACACCACCGGCGGGCAATCGGTTCAGGCGAGCACCGATACCCTTGACGGCGATGATGTAGAGGTTTCGGGCACCGGAGTTGTCGGCGCAGTTCATGACGGCACCGCTGTTGGGCTTGTTAGTGCTTCGTTCGTCGAGCAGTGACTGCTTCGTGGGTGGACGTACACAGGGAGACCCAGGGTCATCTTGAGCTTGCCACCAGGGGCACCACGCCTGTAGAGATCATCGTCAGTCTGGTGTCTTGCAGTTTATTGTTGCGTCTCGCTTCGGATTTCTCTGCCAAATTTCTACCACGGCGCCCTCGAGTTGGAGATGGTAATTGTCGTCGAATAGTTGAGGTGTAATTTTTCAGACGGCAGGTATGCCCGTGAGAAGTGCCGTCGCCGTCAAGAGGTCAAGTCGACGATGCCGTGCTGAGCTCGAATATTTCGTCGTTTTCGTGTGCGCGGGCGCACCGATCATGTCGATTCCCTCCCACCCCGCCATGAAATTTATCCCAACTTTCCTCTTGCGCGCTCTTCGAGTTCCGGTGGCAGAAAAATTGGCAGAGAAATTGTCGATAGCGAGTCCGTCAAGAAGAACAACTTACGAGATCTTGGCCATTGTGTCTGAGGGGGGGTTAGTGTGGCGTTACTTCGTAAAGAGTCGTGCCGGGTCTCGAGATGCCGTCGTGAACAAGAGCTTTTCAGGCGAAATTTTCCCAAACAATGAGATAGATGTGTGGGGTGAGAAACCCTATGGGAAGCGAATGGGTCTTGTGCACGTGACTGGAAGGTGGTTTTGAGAGATGGCTCCTGGTGGCCAATGAGGATCCACTTTGAAGAACCACGGCATCTCCCTTGGTGAAGAGAGTAACACTGTCAGTTATGACGCCGACGAATTTGTTTATTGAAGGGGATTTGGCTTGTTTGCAATGCCTCTTCTACTTTACGTCTCATTCTTTCATCCATTCTTTTCCACCCAGCTCTTTACACAATCTTACACAACAGTCAAACACTCAAGCACATCAACACGGCGCTACTCACAACTTGACTCCACCCAAAGCGCAGCCCCCATCGAACCACCAATCCACCACACACCCACGTACCCAACCAGAATCCATCTCTCCAAGCCCTGATCCCACAGATCCTCTTGCTCATAGACCGATTTCTCAGGATCCGATCTCAACGTCAAACGGGCCAGATGCCCGGGCGAAGCACGCCCGGTTAGCTCAATCGGTAGAGCGTGAGACTCTTACGAGTTCACTATCTCAAGGTTGCGGGTTCGACCCCCGCATCGGGCTGTTCCTATAACACTATATTCAATGATTGAGAAGTGCTTTCTTTTTTGCAGTTTTTGTCAATTTTTGGCGGTGATACTTGGACACTTGCGTCTAACGGGCGGAGTGATACCCTTTTTGCCAGAGATAAACATGCTTTTGCAGAACTAATAGGTCCATATACACAACCCGGGATAAGTAATTTGATCTCATGGACATCCTTATCTTGTACGACTGACCGTAAATAATCAGCCAGCCTGCCACAAGTTGAACAGAAGTCAACCAACTCCCTACCCTACAACACGACACTGCCATAGAATTTCTGGTTCATATGGAAGACAAATGCTACTTTATATTATTCCATTAGCGCCTAAATGAATGTGCAGTTTGGCTTTTCTCTATTGGCAACATCTTGGAACATGCTTTGTACTTCAGACTTGAGTGAAGACTTATAAATCGGACGTTGATATGTCGAAGAAGGCTGTTGGGAAAATTACAGGGGGGGGATTTCTCGTCGTCAATGTCAATACAATTTTTTTCTTGCATTTTACCAAAACGTCATTCCATTCAGTAGAAAAAGCTCATCCATTGACCAGCATGATACCCAGTTCTTCTACACGCACAAAATACAATCGCCGCTCACTCATCACCGACCGAACCGGCCCCGTCCCCGCCGCTTATTCTCGGCCGCAACCACCGCCTCCGCCGAACTTTCGGAGCCGATAGAAGCGGACCTCGGCACGACGTCACCCCCCAGCCCGCGCTTCAAGTCCTCACATGCTCCTCCCCCCTCAACCCTTTCACAACCCAACAATCACCCATGCCTCCCTCGCTCAATTCCATTGGGCGCCAGCTGCTTCTCCGCAGCGGCTCTAGATGTAGTTTTGTTGTTGTTCCCCGGCCTTCGCAGCGTCTTGTTCCTTCGATATTCATCATGGATTCAAAGACTCAGAAACGACCGTCTTCTTCTTCTGCGGGCAAGCGTCCGCTGTCGGACCCAAGACCTAGCTCTTCAGTACTTCTTGTTTCTCCTGTCAACGACGTGTTGCTGTTGCACCGCGTTCACACTTCGACTTCTTTTGCCTCGGCGCATGTCTTTCCCGGCGGAAACCTGGATCCTTACCATGACGGTCTAATTCCTGCCGTGGACTCACCAGAGAGGCATCAAGATGGACTGGCGTACAGGATCGGCGCTATTAGAGAGACGTTTGAAGAGACGGGTATCTTGCTGGCGAAGAAGGACGGCGGGTTAATAAACCTGAGCATCGAGGAGCGGGACGCGGCGAGGAAGCAGATACACGGAAACCAGGTCAAGTTTCTCGAGTGGTTGAAATCCGTAGGCGCTGAGCCAGACCTGGGTTCGTGTGTGGAGTTGCATTGACTGAAAAAGAGAGAGCTGATGGTTGTGATAGATGGCCTTATCCCCTTTACACGCTGGATCACTCCCACCATAAACGCAAAGCGTTTCACAACACAGATGTATCTTTACATGCTTCCTCTGACACGCGGTAACATGCCGTCTGAGATGCTTATTCCAACTCCCGATGATGGCATTGAGCATACCGCTGCGCTCTTTGCCCCAGCCAAGACCTTCCTCTCCCGCGCCGCTGACAACTCAATCATCCTGTTCCCTCCTCAGGCCTATCTCCTCACCCTCGTCTCTAACATATTCACCAGCCGATCTGGATCTCTGGAAGAAGGACCCCTGCAACTTGCTGCCCAGCGGAAGAAGCTTCTCTCCTTTCTCAAGAGGACACCGACAGCAGAGACAGAGAAGGGCAAGGAGCACAAGACGGCAACCATCCCATGGGGCGACAAGGTCATGAGTCCCCACAACCTCTTTATCAGAAAAGAAGATAAGCGAGTCGTTTTGGGGCTGGACAAGCCTGGGCCAGAGCTCAAGGGATCTGAGAGGGGAGGAGATTGGGAGCGAGTGGTTCTCGTCAACTTTGGTAAAGGCGGACCGACCAATGTTGAGGTGCGGAAGAGAGAAGACGTCCTGGAAGAGGAGAAGAAGAGTCAAGCGAGTAGCGAGAAGCTATAGAAGCTAGAAGTTATATGCTCCTTATTCAAACAACCAATTTGGCTGTATTCAGAGTGGAAGTTTGTCTAAATCCATGTAGATCGCACCATCTAAACTCCACCGGGTATCATACAGCCGCAGTCAAATCCAACACAAACCATTTTTTGCCATCCAATGTTACAATGCCATTTTGAATCACCATCCCTTCTGCCCCTGCGTACTCTCCATCTCCAAGCCACGAATACTTTGACTCCAATCCTGCCAGTTAAAGTCGTCGCCCAACATGTCGACATCATCGCCTCCCGTGTTGTCAAAGTTTTCATCCATGGCTGGAAATGGATCAGGCCAGAGGTATGGGGGTGGGTTGTCGTCCTTGGGCAGCTGTAGTGGCTGCTGTGAAAACGGCTGACCCAGCCCCCCAAGCTGCGTCTGCTGCTGCTGGGGTAGTTGAGCAGCCGTCATGCCTGGTGTGTTCATTGAACCTGTTGATGCAGCGGCTCTCATCTCGGCCGATCCGATATCGCCCAATGGATAGAATGAAGCCATGGGGAAATTTGCGGTTTGTGACATTAGTTCGTTCATGAGCCCTACAGCGGTTTCCGAGAGGTTGATGTTTGATGGTACCTCGCTTGCTGCGGGCGTTCGAGGCCGTGATTGTGACGCTGGCAGTCCCGGTTGAAGCATCGCTGGAGGTGCCATTGGACTCATATCAGCTGGTGTAGATATGGGCACGTTGCTTCCATCTGATCGCACCAGGGTCCTCCACTTCCCCCTCATCTGATCCATCTTGTCCTCGCCGGTCGGTATCAAGTCGAATGACGTTTGAGCTGGGTTCATCCGCTCCTCAAACTCCACACGACGTGCCTCTTCAGGGTTGCTGCGAAGACGGGCAATCTCTGTGGCTCGGTGCTTGCCAGCTCTAAAGTATAGTTTCCGTATGGGCAGGATAACAGACGTATAATCGGCGGAGCGGACGTATTCGGCTGGGTGTCCCTCATAGCCGTTGAGCGCCTGCCACCCACGTTCCACGAGAGGAGTCCATGGACGGCGACAGCTCTCGATGAGGAAATACGCCATGGCGTGCCAATTTGTGTATGTCTTGAACAGCCATCTGTACTGTTTGCATCTCGAATCTGTGTTGAGAATGTGGTTGTACTCGATAATCTCGATCGCTGCCACATAGACACGTTGTCTGGCTTCCGCCGAAAGCTCCCCTTCTGAGCCGGGGAATAGCATGGGCTGATAAATAACGAGACACATCTTGGCCATGATGATGCGGGAAATCATGCCTGCCATCCAGTACAAGGGGTCTGCGTCACCCATCACATGCTTAAAGAACCTGCCCTCGACTCTTTGATACACCTCGATTAGCATCTGCTCTCGTTCTGCGAGCCCGAGATCAGCGAGGGGTGCCCCCTTGGGGCAGAACGAAGCTGATGCTGATGCAGCTCGGAGAAGGCGTCTCGAGAGACTGCAAATTTCATAGCGGACCAGAGCCACCGCGCAATCAGAGCGGCCCTCTTTCGGCTCGGGGAATTCTGTAGTCTCTGGGTTGATATCGGCGTCGTTAATGTTACTGGGCATCTGAGTGTCGTAGAATAGATCCCCGATGATGAGGTCGGTGCCGAGCTCATCTGCGGACCGTAGATCCAGCACAAGCAATGCCCACCAAAGACGTCTCCTCATTTCCGTCTCAAAGGGGCTCAGTCCAAAGTGTGATCCATCACGGTGAAGACCCATGCCCTGGGCAAGGTGAACCACCAACCCCGTCAGGGACCAACAAAAGCGGCTTTCATCTTGACGCCTGACCACGACAAGGAATATGACAAAGGCTTGGATTATCGAAGTGTCGGATGAGTTGAGGAAATTGGCCTTTGCAAGGGCTTGTTCGACAGCGAATCGATATTGCGTAAGGACGTCTTCTTTGTTGACGCCAAGGTTTGCTCGAACCTGCATTGCCTGGTTAGTTTTGCTTCAATACTGTCACGTAGGACTGAGCTTGCCTCTTCGGGTTCGAGTGAAGTGATAGCAGCGTAATAGATCGCCCACACCAGAGCTTCATTTCCGGGTGAGAGCTGCTCGTGGTTCTTCCTCGCGTCACGGAATATCGGCTCCATTGACGGAATATGTAGCACTTTGATGAGTGGTTCTACATTCTCCTGGTAGACAGACCATAAGAACGGAATGTGAGAGGGTAGAGGGCGGCATTTCTCGAGGTTGACATCTGCTGAGCGGTATCCAAAGATGAAGGAGTGGTGATCTGCCGGGATCACCAATGAGGGGGAACTATCTGGAGTCTCCTCATAATCTGAATCGTCGAAATCCTCGTCGGTCAGTTTTTGCGTCTCTTCTCGAATAGAGTCGAGCTAGAAACAGTTAGCCATCTTCATCCCATACTACGATATGTGAATCCAACCTCGTCGTTAAGCTTTGCCCAGAAGCCGTTGCTGACATATCTTCGGCTCCCACTTTGGTCGTTCAACACCAGTCGCCCAAACTTCTGGTGTAGTTGCTTCCGGCTCGCCTCGCTTTGATCGCTTGCGGCATCGCTACCTCTGGGGCTCCCACTTGGCTGACCCAAGACTCCAGGGTGAGAAGATGCGCTGGATGAATGTCTCTGGGGAAAGGTTGCCGATCGATCAATGTTTGAGGCCTGCGCTCCATGCGCAGCTTCAGGCGAATTGGCCGACGAGGGACCCTTGCCCCCGGACTCGACCTCGATCTGGCCGCTCAGCTCCTCGACGATGCCCTCGAGCTTCCTCAGGCGCTTCATCAGCTCAATCTCGCGCTGGCTCGAGTTCTTTGGGGGCGCATTGGGGTCTCTTGGGCGCGGCTGCCGCGGTGCCCGACCGGGAGCGGGGAAGACGCATGGGATCTGGGCTCGGCGGCAATTGGAGCAGGGCATCTGCTTGTCGCAACGGACTTTGCGACGGCGGCAGGTGACGCATGATCGCGGGTTCAGGGCCGGAGTGCTGCTCCCGGGTTGCTGGATCGGGCTGGTGTGGGCATCGGGACCCGTGGTCTGATAGACGGTGACGCTGCCTTGCGATGACGGTCGATGTTGATGTTGGCTGCTGCGATGCGAGGTCTGATGAGGATTGTTGGACGGCGGGGATGCTGTGGTGGACTGCTGTGCGGCGTCGGGAAGTCCCTCGGATACATTGTTGTTGAAGCTGTATCCGAGGGTTAAGCCGTCCAGGTAGGACATGTTGGTTTGGTGTCACGTCGGTCAAGGGACGGCGATATCTGCTTGTTGAATGGTAGATGGACGTGGGGTCGATAGTGTCGTGTCGTGCCGTGTTGGGTAGAGACGGACTGTCGGCGGGCTTGGAATGGACGCTAGGGTCTAGTTGAGGCCATCAACGAGCTGCGATGCAGTAACGCGGTTCTACAAGTTGATGCCCAAGGTCTTGCATGCGAAGAAGCTGTCGTGAAGCCAGCGAGAGCCAAGAGGCTGAAGAGGCTGCTGTAGAGGTGGAACATGGAATGAAAAGAGGTCCAGTTGCGATGATTCTTGTGAGTGGGGGTTTGCCGGCGATCTGTTGGAGCCTGCTCCTCTTGGCACCACTCGGCGAACGGAGACAGGCGATGTTTTACAGCGCCGGGGCCGCCCAAGACGCCCTAACACTCCGGGGATAAGAAGGTGTATGTAGTAGGGCTAGCCACCTCAGCTGCCGAGGACGGGGAATTAGGCACCCTGGAACTAACAAAAGCTGGGCATCAAGAATGGATTCTTTTGATGTTGAGTTACTTCAAGAGCATTTCTTTCCTTCGCTCATGTTTCGAGTCAGCGCTAACCCCATATTCACCATCGACACGATCCAACGAGCTTTCGACCTTTTTTTTTTTGTTTTTTGTCTCTGTCGTCATCACTCAATCACGTTTAGCCCTAACATCGGAGAGCGGCATGATTTGACCACCGCTCTCTCTCCTCTTTTTGCCTCTTGATTGACAATCCCTGGATGGATCCATCCAATCCCACCTTTCCAGAGACTGACAAAGGTTACACATAACCATAAACAGCCATGCCGTTAGTTAGTTCATGTCACAAGATCAACAAGACCACCCCCAGCTTCAATAGAACCTCTTGTTCAGTTGTTCTGTCGGACTTCCGAGCCCTGCGAAGACCGATCGGTTATTTGTCATCGTTCGTCGGCGCACTTTCACGCCGGCCGTCCGGGCTCCGGAGGGTCGGAGCTTTCGTTGGTGACCGGGATTTGGAATTCAAGATACGATGACTCAGGGTCGCAATTGAGTCATTCGGACGGAATCAAACAAAGAATAATCAAATGAAATTCTATAGAAGCGGAATCCGACCTCATGTCCGAGGGGTCGCTAAACTCAGCCTGGAGATTCCTTTGTTCTTCAACGACGCCAACCTTCACATGTCAAGAAACTTGCCTTCAGCCGGCTGTGACGCTGATAGTTTGCACTTTCGCAAACCAGAACCCTTCATGCTTTAGCCAAGCCTTCCCCACGAACTAACGGCTCGTCTCGATGCCTCGTCTCGACCGATAACGGGTGTCACGCGCCTCAGCTCAGCTCAGCTCGTTGCACATTGCACATCGGCTCCCACCCGGGTTAAAGAGAGAACAACAAGAGAAAACGATGGGAGACAACGAGATAACATAACATCCATCAGCCTTAGCTTACCCTCCTCTACGGGGAGTTAATAAAGTATGACAATGATGAAGCAAGATAAATCTAAAGAAATCCGTTTTTATGATATTTCTTTTATCATTTTAGGATCTTTCATCTCAAATTACTTATGATATTTGAGAGGAGTTAGACCTTCTTTGTTGATAGTGTCTACCGCGCGGTTCCCTAGAAACCTTCTCGAACGCCATTTCCAAGGTGCATGAGGCCGTTCCGATGCATCACAAGGTCAACACCTCCAACTCCCCCATGTGCAGCTGCCAGCCCCGGACGTCGTCTTCCGATAACCAGGCCTGCAGCCTAAACGTCATGGCTTCGGAACCGAGAGTCGCGACGACCAAGTAGCCGGAATCACTTGACGCTTTCACTTTACGCTGTCAGAGACTAGCATAGCGGGTTGCGACGTCAATTCAGAACTGTAATTGGCAGCACGGACAGGCCGAGAATATGCGCCTGGATCCTGCGTAGCCGAGTGAAACGGTTCACCAGAGCCTTCAGGCCTGTTCCTTGAGAACACCAGGCACGATCGCACAGATTGTGCTTGTACGCATCTTTTGATGAACGTCGGCGCACATCGGATGCAGTTGGGCTGGACAAGTCTATGATCATCCTCAAATTGCACCTCGAAATCCATTCTATACCTCAAAATGAGGCCTGGTTCAATGTGCATCTTCAAGAGCCTTGTCGGAGCCCGCCGGGATTTACGGCATCTGCTGCCGTTATGCCGCCGGCGCGGCCCCACTTCTCCTCCGGGCTAAAGGGCATCCCACACAAGGCTCTTATCACAACCGAGCCATCAATCACCAATGACAAAGAATCTGTTCAAACCGGTCAACTTTACGGAGAACGTGGCTACCGTTATACTTTGACCTCTTCTGCTGGCGCCACCGTATTGGCCCGTCTCATGGTTGCCGTCAGGCGGCCTTAGCCCTCGAGGCTAATGCGGCTTGGGAAAAGTGGCCGGTCAGGGCACGGCTCCGAGATTCGATACCCCTCAGGCTTGGCTTCTGTAATCTTGCTTTTGAATCAAGCACTCAGAAAGATAGCTCAATGCGACAGGGAAGAGCTCGCAAAGCTACCCCGACTTAACCCGGCCAGTGAGGGGTCGACAAGTATGAGCTGTATGGTGCGCATATCGCGACCGGCGGCTGGGTATACGTTATTCGGCCCATGAGGCCTTTGACCAGCCTTGGGGGTAGAATCGCTCTTATGAAGCAGAGCCTCATCTACAAGTCGTGGCAAGACAGTCGCTCACCGATGCGCGGCCTTGTCTCTGAGATGGCACCAGTTGATTGGGCGGCCATTGCTCTGCTTGGTGAAAGATGTCGTCAGTTGGCTGAAGATGCATGAAAGCCGGGGACTCTTCAAGACTTGCATATGGGATGGGGGGATCGGACCATTGGGCGGGGTGGTCGATGTGACGAGACAAAGTACTGCCCACATGTCTCGATGAACGAAAGCATGACCCCGGTTGCATTGCAGCAAGTGTGACTGAATGTTCCCAAGGTGATAGACATCCCTCCAGGCCATGCATTTGAGACCATCTCTGGCAAATAGGAGCCGTATCGCGTAGCATGGTCTCACTTGCTCAAGCAGCTCTGTCCCAGACCCCATACAGCAAATATCTCCGGATGCAGCATTGATGAGCTGTCATGATCTGCTCGAAGTCGTGAATCAAAGGCCTCAGCTGACCATGAAGGATGGCTGGCAACCACAGGCCAGTGTGAGGGTCACGGGAAGGGAGCCATCGAACCCAACACACGCCCTCCTCCCCGACACCCCTGTTCCATAGTCCAGCAATGCAGAGAGAGCATCAACACGTGTGTCTAGACTGGCCGCTTGACGGCGCGAGGGTCCTTGGGGCCGTTACTGGCGCGTATCTACCCTGTCCCAGATGAACTGGGGAAGGGGTTCCAATGCATCGATAGTCGACGGAATGCAACAACGCTCCGAAAGTGGTGTGCTCCATACAGCTACGACCAGTGATTCGTCGAGCAGAGCCGCATGGCAAAATGTGGTGTCATATCATTGGAGAATGGCTTTTGACGGAGTAGTGGTTGATAGATCCCAGGAGATAATGTTTCGCAGCGCGCTAGGGACATCTCGCTTGATCGGGGGGGTATGAGGCATGGTCGAAGTATAAAGCAGCCAGCATCCACGCCTTCGACCAAGATCAAGAAGCATCTCAATCTACACCGCGACCTCGATGATTCTGCCTATTTCCTCTGGCAAGGACTCTGCAAACATTAAACCCTCATATCAAGACTGAGAACTGAAGACTCACTCAAACCATGGCCTCGACGATCACTCAAATCATGCCCCCGACGACCACTGCCTCTAGGTAGGTGTTCCAGCACTGTTTCCTGTGGCTGTAGACTCTAACGTGAAAAGCTCTGCGGCCATCGACAAGTGGTTGAAAGAGGAGCATCCCATCGGCATGATCATTTCCGGTGGTGCTGGAGAAGCAGAAGCCGCGAACAAGAAGAAATGAAATCGGACATATTAGGTGACGAGAGAATGGACGTGATACCCGCGCAGGCGCACATAGGAACCAGAACGTATATGGGTGGAATGATGCTTTTTTGTCAACTAGGTTGTTACTCTCGAATTTCCTATCAATGTCAACAACGTAAACAATGAACTTCAGACTTGATCAAGCCCGCGAGTGTTTCACCAGGCTCCAAGAAAGGGCTGAACAAGGTATTGGGATTGACCACGTTGATGATGGACCTTTGGGGTATGGGTGGAGGCAATTGTATGCAAGACGAAAATGTTTCATTGAGCATGTCGTCTGTCATGCTAGTATAGAAGACTCCAAATATGTCGAAGCCGAAATGTAGACCAATGCTCGTGATAACGCCGATGTAATCCAGGAATGCTGTGATGGAAACGACTCCGTCAAACGCCGCGCTCGCCAATGTATGATTAAAACCTCTTCCGTTCTTTGCCACGTAGATTTACTCGCCATAAACAGCATATGCTTTGAGACTCGCACCATTTCTTGACGTCGTTGGGGTTGACCTCTTCGTCGTAACCCACGCGGCTGAGCTCGCCGGTATTGAGCCATGCTGCGAGGTCCTCGAGGACGATTGGATCGTAAAGTAGGATTTTCTCGTGCCATGAGGGTTCCATCGGATCAGCAGTGCGAGGGGCAGACCGGATAGCTTTGGCGATGTACTCGAACAAGACGACTTCTTGGTCACTTTGAGTTGCCGTGAGGGAGAGCTCAGTATCGTCACTAGTTGAAAGGGACAAGTCGAGTGGGGGCGGCGAGAACATTTCGTCCACGGAAGAGTCTGGGGATGAATCGAGATCACTCCCAAAGTCTGAATTGGAGTCAGGAATCTCAATCACAGGATTGGCAGCTCTCTTCTTGCGCTTTGGGGACTTGGTGACTGCGGCCGGCTTCTTGCGTGCTGGAGCAGTTTTTGCTTTCGTCGGGGAGGCCGGCCCTACTGAGGAAGCGATACTGTTCTTCCTTGGTCGACCACGAGGTCTCTTGGGAGTTTCTGGTGGTTGAGCAGAAGGGGGTGGTTCCTGGGGTTCTGAAGCACTAGGACTGTTTTTCCGCGGTCGGCCTCGAGGTCTCTTAACATCAGTTCCGACAGAAACAGAGCTTCCAGACTTTGTAGACTTTGGGCCTGAAGAGGCTCCCTTGGTGCTTGTGTGGACACCTGCCTGGCCCATACGTGCCTTGCTTTGCCAACATTGGTCGAGAAGGGCAATCATGGCACTTCTTCTTTTAATGGGCTTGAAACCAAAGGTCTTGATTTCTTTAGCAAGCTGAACATCTGTGTATCCTTCAAAATTGGGGCGAGGTGGCTGTTCGCGGACATCTGCTTCTTCGTTAAGAGGAATTGCTGCTGGAGCAAGGGTTTCTTGACGGGGCTGTGTCTGCGTAGGGGCGGGCCGCTGTAGTTCAATACTAGTAGAAAGATCACTGTCGGAGAAGAATGGTGACCCTTCGCCATCCTCTTGTCTGTGATTTCTGGTGGGTGAAGGCATAAGGTCTGATAAGTTGGCGAAGGAAACATGGTCATCAGAGACAGGATTCTGAGCCACACTATCCAGAGCGCTGGTCTGATTGCCACCTCTGAAATACCCAAAGGGGTTTGCATCGTGTGTCTCTTCTAGTAAGTGTGGTGAGTCTTCTGTGAGATTAATCACCTCAACATCAAACAGATCACCCTCGGTGTCTCGAGCGGCTGCGTCCCAGAGGCTGGCTCGTTGTTCAGGTGGATCAATAGCGTCGCTGTTGATGGGCGTAGCGAAATCTACATCATCGACTTGGTTTGACTGCATCAAAGCAGACTGAAGGTCTCTTAGGACGGTTGGCGATTCTTCTCTGGCTAGTTGGCTGGAGGTTCCGAAGACGAAATCCTGGTTTGCGACCTGGGCGAGAGCCGCACCTGGAGACAGTAAGACAGGCTTTGGCGGCGCCGCTTTCTTTTTCGAAACTTTCGAGACTTTCTTGCGTGGGTTTGCTTTGCCTTTGGCCTTCTTTGTTTGCTCAGTAGCTGACGTATTGGCATTGCTGGCGCCCTGAAAATGATCCAATATGGAGGCAGTTGGTGGATCAGGATCAGGTTGGGTAGGCACTTTGTATGCAGCCGTAGCAAGCTCTGTGATTGTCCTGGCTTTTTTCTTCGGTGCCTTTTTCTTGGGGGACTTTTCAGGAATAGCGGCCGATGGATTGGCCTCCTTCATGTTCACAAGCTCGATGCGTTTCCGCTTTTTCAGGAAACTCGAGTCTTCATCTGATGCCAGTGTTAGTGCTTGGGGTGCTGTTTCAATACAAGCGTAGCCCCCAACAAGATTCTTGAAAGCGGGCATTGGCTGGCCAGTTTCCGAAGAGGCAAGTTGTTTGAATGCGGATGAATCCGAATCTATGTTTATGACAGTCTTTTGAGCTGGCGGTGTCCAATCGAGCCTTCGGGCGGGTGCTTGCTCGAGATGGAGAGGCTCATGGACGTCATCCTTCTTTGGTTTTGCAGGCGGATCAGGCTCAGCAACTGGTGGAAAGTGGTTACTCATAGTACCCGTCTGTTTCTTCCTTGGCTTTGTTGCCTTGGGCTTTGTTGTCACACCTTCATCGTCTTTCTTGTTGGCCTTTGAGGCCTTTTTGCCCTTCCCACCAGTTTGAGATTCAGTATCCGCGGCATTTTGTGTTGGCTCCTCTTTCTTTTTTGTAGCTGTCTTCGGAGCTCTTGGTTTTCGCGGCTTCCTGGCAGACTTTCCGGAGATTTGCACAATTACAATATCGTCATCCTGTGCTGGCACAGGAGCGGGGGTATCGTTTGCAATGAAACCTGCCCCGCTGGACTCTGCAGACGCTCGATTCGCTATGGTCGAAGACGCAGAAACTGCATCATGAGTTGCTTCCGTTGATGTCAAAAGATGACGGGCCGAGATGAAACTCGATGGAGCATGGTCTGGGATGGGTACGGCTTTGCTGCCGCTTCGGATCGGAGGACGGCTTGGTTTCTGCGAGAGGAGATCTTGGAGTGGTGGGAGGGCGGGGGATGAGGATTCGATTTGGACTCGTTCGCGTTTTGTTTCTCGAAGTGGTGATGATTGAAAGGCGTCAGGGGATGCCATGACAGTCAGGGCAGCAATCTGAGTGCGCAAAGCGCATCTCAGGCCCTTTGTACGCAGCAAAATGGTGCCCAAGTTCCGGTCAGGCAAAAAGGCGGGAAAGGCAGAATCATCGCCTCAAAATGCCACCTTGTCTGCCTTGTATCGACAAGTGGTTCGCCATCAAGGCAGACTGGAGGGGCAGGGGTATGCCTCGCGAGTCAGTCGCGCTATCACGTGTCTCATCACATGACCCACAGCAAGGGCTCATGCCCCACGAGGCGAGGGGAAATTTGGCAACCACGCCAAAAATTGACGGGAGCTTTTTTCACTAAGTGTTTGCGACGACCTCATCCCACGCCGAAACAACCACCCAAACCACCCCGAACAACCCCCTCCTCAAACCGCAAAAATGGAGAACGACCGTGGCGAGATCGTGGACCTGTAAGATCCCAACTCAAGACGGCTGTCCGTGGACGGCCGCGTCGGCGAACAATCCCATACTGATGTCGCATCACCAGTTACGTCCCCCGCAAGTGCAGCGCCACCAACCGCATCATCAAGGCCAAGGACCACGGTTCCGTCCAGATCTCTATTGCCAAGGTCGACGAGAACGGCCGTGCCGTCCAGGGCGAGAACCACGTCTACGCCCTCTGCGGTTTCGTCCGAGCGATGGGCGAGAGCGACGACTCCCTCAACCGATTGGCCCAGCGTGACGGCCTCCTCAAGAACGTCTGGAGCGCTCAGCGATAAAGCAACAAAACTCGGAAAAGGTACTTGGCAATCTTGTCCTGGGCATCCTCGGAATGGGATTCTGACATGAATTGGCCTCAGGGTTATGGTTCGGGCAAAGAAGGCATGGGTGAAAGAAACTAGGGTTGGCTGCATCTAGCAAATCCAATTCGAGGCGTTCGGCTCGATTTTGAGACAACACTACGATATCCCGACTCTATGCTCGACGATGTGACAAAGTGGTGATCGTGCACCCAACCCACTCCCCCCGGCTGGCGAAGTCTCCTCGGATCGACCTCACGGGTCACCTCACTCCGGGGATTCTGGGGCTACCTCGATAGCCTCCGTGCCGCAGATTGAACAGGCTCTGAAAAAGCCGTGGCGTTCAAGTTGTTTGCTATGGTACAGATACGGGTCTAACATGCGTTATTGAGTTTCTTGTGATAATCCTCGCCCTTTGCCCATTGATGTGATCGATGCCGGCCTGAGCTGCCTCAGCTTGGACTTCCAGAACCACCACTCTGATTGCGCGACCCAATGGTTGATGCTATCTTCTGTATTGACTTGAAGGACAACCATTTTCGTCGCGAAGAGTGATACTTTTGATCGTACATCTAGCAATCAGTTCATATGGCCGTTTCCACTTGATTACAGAGAGCTTCAACGGATGTTTGCCTGCCCCATTGGTACATTTCATAACGCTGGCAGTTGTAACACCCGTGGCGCCCAGTAGTCTGACACCTTGCTTCACCTTGACAATGATGACAGACTTATGATCTGATTTTACTATATCGCTCATTCTTTCATGATCTGTGGACTGTCTTTCAAAGAGTATTCCGTCATGCCTTTGTCCTCTTTGTTTCCTCCTCATGGGTGCTTGGAAAGGTAGGCAGATACCACCCTCTTTCGTATCTTCCGTCGCCTTTCCTGTTGCTTCTTGCCTCAACCATCAACTTCCGCTTCCCAGCCTCAGTTTCGCTCTTTCTTGACCTACCTCTTCCCTCCAAGGCAGAATGTCTGCTCCTGTTTCTAGATAACACAAGCTGTGCTTACGTCTTCCTACGACTTGGCCGATGCCAGTAAGCCTCCCTGCTGTAGGTGTAGTTGAGCAGCGTTCAACCAAAGGTTTGTACACTCTTGGGCCATTGAATAGAGCTACCATGATAAGAACACGCAGTTTCAAAAGTACCAACAGCCTGTGGCCCTGGACCCCTCCATCTCATCCCCCATTAGACTTGTATCGGTATCGAAAGGAGTGCCAAAAAGATGCAGCAGATACCCACTGCCTAGGCCTCAACGACCAGGTGTGCCCAGTTTGCAGCCTAGCAACAGTGAGGGAACTCTATGTCGCGCAGAAAATTTACGACATCAAGATCTTGGCCACAGTCCGCAGCACTTGACAAGGATTGCAGCTCGTTATGGCGTGGGAGGGAATCTCTATCTCTTATCTTGCAACACTTCATTACTCTTGTTGCTGGACTTAGCGTTTATCACTCTGCTAGATTTCTTTGGCTGTGCTATAATATTGACAAGGATTAATTTTATGAATATCCCTGGGGAGGACGAGATCCAACAATGCTTGGAGCAACTGCGCATGAATCAAGCACAGATCGTGGAGTTTAGCAATATATGAAGGCGCTATTATTGTGCAGCAATACATATCATTACGCTGCTTTAGATGGATGGTGGCTAGGTTAGTTTGATTTCAAAGTTTGACAGAATGGTTTCTACAGTCTGCAATGGTTATGGAGAAAGAATTGTCATATCGCAGCTCACTGGATGACATGGAAGATAATTCTGTATTACAATGTATTTCATTCCATTCTAAGTCCAGGCCTCCCTATTAACGACCCCCAATTTGAGCCCATTTTTGGATCCAGCCCTGAAACTCTCGTGTCTTTCCCGCCCATACCAAGTCGTGATGATTTCCATGATCTCCGAATGATCAGTATTACTCCTCGTCGATAGCTTCCAAAAACGTGTCGACCTCGCTGGAAACCTCCTTGTATGCTGCCAGAGACCGAATCAATTCCTGCTCTGCTGCCGAAGGGCTCGCATACTCAGGTGGGAGCTTGCAGTTCTTTACAATCTCCTTGCTGAGATCGAATAGGCCAAAGTAGTTGAAGGCGATTTTGAAGAGATCTCGGGCTAAGACCAGGCGAGGTCTTCCTGCTAGGTCGTTGGCCAGCATGAAGTTGGTCGAGGAGGACAGCTTCCCGTCCTCATACTTGCTGTAAAGAGCAAGAAGTGGCTCGCGGGTGCTTGTTATCATTTCTGTTGTCATTTTTAGCCAACAGTTCTCTTTGAGCATCCTGGCAGCATTCAACAATTCCACGAGGGAACCAGCAGTTTGCTTGCGCATCTCCTAGATGCACTGCACGAGGTTTGCTGGGGCTACCTCTTGGCCATTGAGAAGATCCTTCAATGGGCGTAGAGATAGATGTCCTTGCAGCAAGAAACCACCCTTGGACATGAGATCTCTCGCCTTGGCGGTCAACTCAGCACTCTTCTCTTCTCCGTGCTCAACCGCTTCCAGGTAGGGTCTGAAACCCTCCGTGGTTGCCGCTTTCTTGAGCCCAGATTGGGTGAGACCAATGGTGCCGTTGGGTCCGGTGTTGAAGTGTTGAAAGTTGAGTAGACCTGCTCTTGCAGCAACGCGGAGAACTTCGTTGTTGACGTTGCCGACAAGCTCGCATGCCTCGGCAGGTCGAAGTCCTTCCAAGTCCAGGTGTGTATCCTCTGCGAGCCTCATCTTCTTAACATCCGCGGTCCCATCGCGATACAAACACTCCACTGCCTTTCGCTTCAATGTGGCATGAGAGGGTTCAAGGGGCTCAAATCCGCATTCACTATGCTCTTTGTTGAGTCTTTCCATGTGAGCGTTGAGACCGTCGATGTCCTTTTGAGCTGCTCTCAGCTCAATAGCCATCTCGTCTTGGTTCTGCATCTGGCTGTTGGCGATCTCATACTGACACTTGTAGAATCGTGCTTCCAAATTGGACCAATCCGCGTTGTTCAGCTTTTCCAACTCCTCCTTGCGCTCATCCACCTGCTTCTTGAGAGAATCGTCCTCCTGCTTTAGGTTGTGGATTTTCTCAGTCATAGACCCGAAAGCTGCATGATCGGCTTTGAACCTCTCCAGCTCCTGTTGCAGAGCTCTGTTGTGGTCTTCTGAGTTTCTGAGCTTCTCGCGCAGCTCTGAGATTTCTGCTGTTTCCGCTGTCACCGACCTCTCTCTTGCTGAGTTCCGCGCAGAATTGGTTGTGACATGAGTGGTACCATCAAGCTGGGAGGATGCAGAGGGCTCATGGTCGATTCGGACAGTCGCTCCATCGATCTGAATGCGAATCACAATCGAAGAAGGGAGCTGTGTAGGAGCGGAGTCAGAATTGACGTTGGGGGGGCTGGGTTCCTCCATTGCGCGATGGTCAGGATTCTAACATCGGTCAGTTCAAATACCAGATAGACGGCTGGGCCTGAACTGGGAACATACCAGTTGAGGTGAGCTACCACGAAAGAGAGAGCAAGGAGAGTGATGGGATGAAAACGAATAAGGAGGCTTCTCGTGTGAACTTAAGGATCGAGAGTTAGCAGCGGGCGGCAGCGGCGGGGAGAGAGAAAAGAAAAGAAGTGAGAAGGATGAAGAGAGAAGAAAGAAAGATGATGATTTCAGGAGGGGGGAGGGGATTGTATATCCGCAAGGGGGGGGCGACAGTGATTCACCAACGCTAGATCACAAGTAGAGATGAAGGCGGCGAGGAAAACAAAACAAGAAATAAGCATGGATCCCTCAAGGCAAACGGAGCTGCGGTGTAGGATTATGAACCAGATACCCGCCAGTGTCCGCCAGTGCTGGCAAGTTTACAGTTGCTCCTCCATCTCGATGCCCAGTGGAACGTTTATAAGTATTTATGGTTATCTCCAAATAGGTAATCTTAAAGAGATCTAATGGGTCTATTGAAAGCCGGAAGCTCCTAAAGATAGTACTCTTGGGATGATAAGGTGGTCAAGTCTCCTCTCAAAATGGGTTTACCTCCACCACGGTGTTAGTTGTACTTTTCTGCGCCCATTCAAGTGCCCGATCTCTCTGAGCATCATATGGAGGATGCCCGGAAAGCCATCCCCTATTCCTGTATCGCCCACGGCTAGCCTACCTGCGTCATTGACGTCGAGTCCCTCCAAGCTCAGGTAGGTTCGGAGGCCATTTTTATCTTTTTGGAACTTTTGCGATAATAGGTTATGAGTTGCCCTTCACTTTAATGTGACGTAAAGGAACTGGGAGGGTTTTACAGATACTGGCAATGAAAACACGCGGAACAAGGGATAAAGAGATGCTCCAAAAGTCTCATTTCTGTTTTGAGCAAATATTTAGTCGAAACCTCATCAATGGGCCCTTTTTTGGGCCCAGTCCAAAACCGCAAGCACTCTGTTCTTTTCAATCCAATCTGCCTCCCAACCTGCAATAACCATTATCCATTTGTGAAAGCAAATGCCCAAGTCAATTCACACTGGTATCTCGCGGAACTCCACGCTTCTTGCACCCTCTTGCCGCAGTTTCAGGATTTCTCGTCGTCAATGTTGAGCATCCGTATACAGCCCATGTCCCCAAGCATGGATGCTATGGATCTGTCGACGGCGTCGTGGGGAACAACGAAGCGGGTGAACATCAACTCAGCTCGACTGGGGAGGTATTCAGCCCAGGAATCTTCGTATCCGAAGTGATATTCGTTCCATGCAAGCTCAACTCGAGCCTTTATTTCACGAACCATACTGGACTCTCCCTCGCTGCCAATTTTGTCGTAATTCTTGTTGATGAGATCCACAACCTGCACGTACAAGTCATACCGGGGATGGTCGGGCCCGATGGAGATGTTCTCGCAGTTATAGACACTTTCTCCAGGCTCCCGGTTGGGGCGGTGCTTCCAGAATTCTAGTTGAAGGTCTCTGATGGCATTCTCGCGAGTCCAAAGGTTGGTAGAACCATGGTCGTCATCGTCAGAATCGTCATCGAACATGTCGGCACACACGACGTTGCGAGATCCTCCACCACCACCCCCATTGCCGGAAGCATCCACAGCAAGTTCCATGGCAGGTTCGAGATCCTCGCTCGAATCTATGGGAACGAAGTTTGTGTAATCATCGAGAAGGGCGTGAAAGTCTTCATCATCATCGTCGTTGACGAACAGCAAGTCGTCATCGCCATTTTCTTCGTCAGACATGTCGGTGAACGCGGAGTTGCCGGATCCTCCGCCCCCTGAGCCCCCATTGCCGGAGGTCTCTACGGCAACTTCGGGGCTGAAGTAGAGATCCAAAGCTGGAGCTCTTGCGGTAGTATCGACAGATGTGTCAAACTCGGCAAACTCGTCAAACTCAAGAAGAGTGGTGTCGGGGTCGGCAAGTGCGAAATCCATCTCTAAAGCAGCGTAAATGTTCTGACGGCGCGGGCTATTCTTAGTGAGTCAGTAAGAGATAAAGAAAGAGTGTTGGGCCATTGGGCCCAAAATGGGAGCATACCACTCAAGCAGCGGGAATCTGCTGTGTTGGGGAATGAAAGAAAGGAGAGAGGTCTGTTTTGACTTTCAAGATCCTGTAACTAAGGTCAGTCAGTTCAGAGGAAGGAATAGGCGTCGAGGTCGTGATAACATACCGGTTGATGTGAGCTGAGTTGATATAAGTCGAGTTGATGTAAGCCGAGTTGGGTTGAGCTGAGCTGGTATATTGGAAGATAGAAACAAGAAAAAGAGTCTCAAGGCTGAGATCCGGCTCAGCGGGGGCGGCGGGGAAGAAAAAGAAGAAGAAGAAGAAGAAGAAGAAGAAGAAGAAGAAGAAGAAGAAGAAGAAGAAGAAGAAGAAGAAGAAGAAGAAGAAGAAGAAGAAGAAGTGATGATGATGATAAGGGAA
>JAPFTB010000073.1:0-25804 GCA_030779245.1 Fusarium sp. MBC 438 | reverse complement strand
GACAGGGGAGACGGGGGAGACGGGGGAGACGGGGTTAGAGAGGTTTGGTGGAAGCGGAAGAGAAAGAGACGAGGGAGGAAAGGGGAGGACGATAGCATTATATACTCATGCTAGTTAAGTCATCTAGGAGAGTTACCTACGCCTTATAGCGAAGTTCTATGGACTGCATTTTAGCCGACCTCATTGGGGACCTAGAGGCTTTCTAGGCATAGCGTGTCTATTAGCGCCGACGAGGCATTATCAACCACCTTGCATATATTACTAACGAATAAGTTACTAGTTCAGAGTATAAAGAATAGCGCCCAACCCTTATCTTCCTAGGGCATAACTTCCACCTTTCATTATACTCCTTCGGTATCCTACTCCTCCCGCCGATAGACTCCTCTATCGCCACATAGTCAATAATAACATTCGACTTCCTTCTAAGTATAATAGTAAGTATACTAGCTATATATACGGGGCTATTCTGACCTTTCTTAGCAGACTCTTATCCTAGAACTTAGACCAAAATATATCATAAGACTAGAGCTTCCCTAAGATAAGGAGCTGCACCACGATAGACTAAACGAGTTCATTAATTCAAATCATAGACTTTTAGTGAGATACTTAACTAATGCAAGCTACGAGTTAGCTAATAAGGCAAACAGTTAGGCCGAACTATCTAACTTATACCTAAGTATCGCGTGAATATGCCAGAACGTCTTAATTAGGTTAAGATTTAAGTGCTTTATAAGAACTCGATAGATAATACTAAGAGACGATAGGAGACAGTTATCAGGGGCCCTTCGTCCAAGGTATACCCGATCTGCCAATGCATTTACGATAGAGAGACAATAGCGAAAGATGCCATGGCCTGCTGCATCATAGGCGAGAAAATAAGTGGCTGCAATCAGTGCGCAGAGCCTAGCTCTCTCTATCGGGCATGCTTTTCCTTGCGACCTAATAGCGCCTGCTCGAACTACATCCTTCGAGGCTATCGAACCTCGTGTATGGAAGTAGGCATAGGGCGTTTAAAGAGGCGAGTGAGGAGGGCAGTCCAGAAGAGGGGGAGGGGAGTAATAAGGAGTGAGAAAATAGATTTAACCAAAAGGGATAGGGTTCTTATACCCGAAGGTGCTATCTTTATCGATCTAACTGCAAGCGACGTAGAAGTATCTAAGTAATGACTAGGCCAAGGAACTGCAGTTCGAGTAGGTTGGTTTATATAGTTATTATAATTTATGGAATTTCAATTCTTGGTCAAATAAATCGAGTTAACCGATGCCTTGAGCCAGGACGCAAGCCCTAGCTTTCTTATTGCCTAAGGAATACCGCTCTACTCCTAAGAGCTATTAGGCCCGAACTAAGAACTCATACCTGCCCTTTTCCTAGAGATAAGATATAGTTCCAATAGTTCGTTCCTCCTGCAGGTAGAGTACAAATAGAGTTATCACTCTATCTGCGCCATAGGAGTTCGCATCCACTCTAACTCGGGTAAAACCACTAGTAACGCCCACTAATCCTAATTATGCAGCGTATAGGGGGTAGGTACTATATTAAAGACTACCGATATCGAGCCAATAGTGACTGACATAGAGACCCCTGGGATGCCAATAAACTCTTTCTATGCTTTACTCTAAAGTTCAGAAACGAGGGGGGAAACAAGGTTGCCCAGGACTAGCCAATCTAGTTATATGTCTTCCCTGGGCTTCTTCCGCAGACCTAGTCTCATAGTTAACTAGAGGCCATTACTCCCGCTAGAGCCCCCTATCTATAGGTTAGCCATCTCGAGAAGCGCCGGCAAGGCATCTTATGGCTCTTTCGTGTCTTTTTATAGATCATCCATATAGTCCTGAGACCGGCTAGCCTATTTATTAGCCTCGATGCCTTTATCCGAACCTAATCGCTTCCTCTTAAGGCTATATTAAGCAACGATATATAATCCAATAGCCTCTTCCTTATACAATCGGCCCCCTCGGCCAGCCCCTTAGTAGCCTCAGTGCTACTATCTCTACCTAATCACTCTATCACTAGGTTATATTAAGTAGTAGCGGCAAGGCATTTTATGACCGGATAGGTATTCTTTCACCCATATAATGGCCTATCTGCTAGCCATTAGCTTAACGACGTTATCCTTAAGACCGAGCTATCGGCCCCGATATAGTCTCATTTAGATAAGCTTGGCCTCAGCGTAGCCACCTTATAGTTTATGTCGGCATCCTATGCCTTATATGGGGTCCCGGAGTGGCCCCCTTTTTCTAATTTAACTAAGAACCTACTCGGAGCAACTTAATAGCGGTACATTTATGGGCGAGGCGCTCTTTATATGGTCCTATATAATTGATCTTTAGGACAATAAATATATAAGGGGGTCTTTTACCCCGTAAGTTTAACCTTAACTTCTCCTTACTTCCCCCTACTTCTCCCTTATTATTAATAGCCCTCTATCTTCCACTATACTCAAATTAAACTCATCACTTACTATTATATCATTCCGACATATACTCCCCTATATAAACGATCTTAGATAGTCTGAGTTCATTATCGACTTAGCCTAGGCTTTCATCGATGACTATAGAGGCACTAGCAACATAGTCGATAAAAAGACCTTCCTCTCTAGTATCTTTCCTCTCAAAGACTTCCGGCCCTTTAATAATAAGGTATTCTATATAATAAATTATAAGACACGCCTAGACATTACTCTGATATATAATACTACTATGCGTGGGAGGATAGACGTCGTCGCTCTCCTATTAACGCTAAAGCTCCATAACATTAATAACAATAATTAAGAGGCCTCCGCTCTCTTACTTGCCCTCTATAGTAGGAACCTAGATATGGCCGAGCTTCTGCTTAATAGAGGAGCTAAACTAGGCTACGGGTTTCTCTTTAATGCTCTTTATGCCGCAGCGAAATGTAGGCTAAAGGATTAAATTAAGCTCTTCGTTAACCGCTATAGAGTCGATGTCGATACTTAAGATAAGGACGGGGCGACGCCAATCGCGTATACTTTGCAACTACCGGAAGATTAGGCAAGGGAGACTATCCGTCTCCTATTTAAGCTCGGAGTAAAACTAGAGCGCAAGGTCGGGAAAAATGCATAGACGTATTCTGCCCTTGCTAAAGCTATATGGAGGCATAAGCTCGCCGTCGAGCTAGCAACCGGGGCGCTAGAGACAATAGAAGAGGCATCGGATAATAGTTCTAGCTACATAATAGCGTTTTAAACGTTAATGGGGACAGATGGCCTCACCCTTAAGACCGAGAATCTCTAGGGATAGGGAAACGAAGACGGGACCGTGGTATTATCGAATATTAGGTAGTCATAAGATAGGATAAATTATATATTTCTTATAGTACCATATCCTAATATATCTAGCCTAGAACGAAAGCATTAAGGTCGCTAGTATCCAAATAGCCTCCCAGTCCTGCGAGAGTAGGCTACGTAACTAGCCATAATAACGGCCCTAGGTTATATACCTAATATATATCCTAGCTTAGATACTTTGACTTAACTGCCGATAGTATAAGAGATACATTCTAGTTCTACACTTCAAGATACTCGCCAGGTACGTTAGTTAATATATACACTACGCGAGGAGTTAAAGACGCGCTTAAACTACCTAATAGTAGGCCTATCTGATCTAGGCGTATCTCGGACTTAGCCGCACTTTTTCGCGGCCCAATTAATACATCATCGATCATATAACCAGATCCTTAGGCACATCCGCGAAGCCAACCAGCGGTTTTCATACGTATTATCCTCGGACCCTTCTTCCTAAGATTAGTCGTATATAGCCGATATTCCTACCCTTACCGATGACCGACCCCGAGGAGTTACGCTCGCTTAAGCAGTAGCTAGAGGAGGCAAAGGCACGAGAGGAGGCGGCAAAGGCACGAGAGGAGGCAGCAAGGGCACGAGAGCAGGCTAAGCGACATAAGAAAGAGGAGGCATAGGCACGAGAGTAGGCCGAGCGACGCAAGAACCAGAAGACAATACTAAAAGAATATCTCCACAACTACTACTTCTACCTCTATAAGCAACTTAGGCTCGCTAACAAATCCAAGTCATCAATAGGATTTACGAAGGTCGAGGGTAAATATTATCCTAAGTGGCTTCGTCCCTAGGCTAGCTTCACGAATACCTAGCGCTAATATTATTTCGAGGTAATTAAGAGGGTCTATAGGAATAAGCGCCTATTCTATTAAGAGAGTATAACTAGAGACCTAGGGACCATAATTTATCGTAGACAGGTAGGCAATAAGAATACCGTCGATTACTTCGAGAAGCTTACCGTAGAAGATTCTATCTAAGAAATTCTGCGACTACTATGGGAGGATAAGGAGATACGTGAGGAATATCAGTGCATAGAGCTACGATTTAGCAATAACATCCGGGATTTTACTTAATAGAGCGATAGCGATCCAGTCAGGGAGGAGGAGCTAAGTAAAAGAAGGCATAAGCGACGACGCTAGACTAGGCCGAATAAAAGAGTAGCGTCCGAGCAGAGAGTTAAACCGCCACCGACAAGACCCGATAGAGCCGGCGTCTATATACGCCTAGGCGGGGACGAGAGCCTCGCGTTTATCTATGACTATAAGGTAGCTCATAAAGTTGCGTTGGAGTATCTAAAGCCGGTAATCGCGAACGAGAAGCTATTTATAGAGGTCATAGGGCGGGCCAATAGCAGTAGATCTCAAAGCGGTGCCGAGCTATAAGAGTAGGAGAAGGCAGAAGAGCAAATTACCATAGCTCTAACACAGGTCTTTAACTATATGGTATGATATAGGGTTACATATAGCTACATTCCTATTAGTAAATCCCTAGTGTTTCTTCATATCGACCAATCTAACCCCTAGATACTATATTACTATCCGTGCGTCCCGGACGAGGACGTGGGTAAATCATCCGACGGCGACTAAACCGACGATAAGGCATCCTATACGGTAGTGGCTCAGCTAGCTAGCTTTTGCTTATTAAGCCTCTAATCCGAGGCTCTCTAGGGAGCTTTACTTAACGCTACGTCACGGGAGGCTAAGGTAAAACTAAGGAAATGGAGTGAGCTATATGACGGTGCGGGGTATCTTATAGGGGCAGAGGATATAGACTCGCCCTCGCTGTCATCATCGCAAGTAACAGACGGCTCTGAATTTATATCTTACGCGGCCGCGGCCAATAGATAGGTTAGGTTACGGTTAAGGTCGTCCTATAGGGTCGCGGTGGGCTTCCGTGGGGATAATAAATACGACGATGGGCCGGACGGTGATATATCTCGATCTCGGCCAGAGATAGATGCTAACAAACGGAAAGACCGCCTATAGAGTAATAGCTCTGAAAACTAGGGGGGAGATAAGGAGGAAGAGGCTAGGATGTCCGAGTCGGCACCTACGAGGCAATACTACACGCAGGCCTGCCTGCTGGGTCTCAAAAGAGGTCAAAATCTCGACGATAACTGCCCTAATATGCTCTCGTATTATACCGCTGAAAGTGACAGCCGGTACGCTATTAACGCCAATGAGTTTACTCGCCTAGTGGGTAAGCAACTCCGCTAGAATCCATATCGAAATTGCGAGGCATTGGACAACCGGGGTAAGATAGGGGCGACGGGCATGCTCTTTAAGCTAGAGCTAGCACCGCACGGGTATACCTTTATCGGCAAGGGAAGTCCACTTAACCGTCCTAGCCTCTTGGAGCATAAGGGCTATATCTACGAGCGGCTCAATAAGCTCTAAGGCGAGGTAGTCCTAGTGCACTTAGGACTTATGTAGCTCGATAAGGACTAAGGTTATATTCTCCCCGGCGGGACTAGGATTATCTATATAATGCTAATATCGTGGGGTAGGGAGACGGCTAATACAGTAATCGCGGGCGCTATAGACTCGCGGGTGGAAATGCGGCGTTCCTTGCACGACGTCTGGTTAGAGGGCGTCAACCACGGCGATAAGCATGACGCTAACTAGCTCTAGAATAACGAGCGCCGCCGCGTTATGCTTGTGGACTTCGACCGTGCTACCCTTCGTCCACGCCCTATATACAAATAGCTTTTTAAGGTGTCCGAAAGCAAGAGGAAACGACAAGGGGATGTCGGAAACTATACGCAGAGACGTAGTCCCCTAAGGTATAATAATTCTTACTAGATTATTAGTTAAAAGAAAGGATTAATTAGAGATTAGCTTCGTAGATTAGTGAGAAAAACTTATTATATTGAAATATTTAGTTGAATTCTAATTAGGTAGAAATAAGGTAGTCTACTTACGTCCTATATTATCCACTGACGCCTTGAGGTAGAGCGCCTAACTTGCTCAGTGCTTGATCTTAATATATACTAAATAGCTAGACGAGTGAATAACCGGTGTCAATTCCGCCTTAAATATCATCTTCAGCTAAGCGGCTTCCATCTATATATAGATATACTGCGATGATATTAATAAGTAGTTAAGGCCCGAGCAGGCAAACTCATATTAGCTAGTACATATAGATTCCTCGGTTATTCAAATCCTTTCTCGCATCGACTAAGAAGGCTTAGACCTCTACAGGGCTCTAACCGAGTGCTCTTATGAAGGGCGCTAAGGTGAGTGCCTTAATCGCACTGCTTATATTGGCATTATGCCATTGGCTAAGAGTCTTATGTTTCGTATCCTTCGGCCAAGGGTTCGTTAGCCACTTGAAGTTCATAACCGTAACATCTCTAAAGCCCACCTCGGCCATAATATCTTATATCTGCTGAATATCCTAGTAAGGACGACCAAGAAGAATAATTGCCTCGCCGAGAAGCTTAAGCCATCTCGAAAGATTGCTATCTTCCCGGAGAGTCCCGTCATCAGATTTAGCATTTAAGTCGATTTCCTGCACTTCGATATAACCCCCCGGGGCAAGTAATCTAACAATATAATAATTATCAATAAGCTACATATAAACGCGTGCTAGAATATGGTAACTAACTAGAGGCACTTCTTGAGGTAAACTCTCTAGTCCTTAACACTCGAGTTCATTATACGGCTATAGATATAGTCAAACGGCGCTAAATATATCCATTCCTTATCGATATCATCGATCTAGAACTCGACGTTAGGAGGAAGCCTTATGTCATACGTTAGGATATAAGGAAATAGAATTAAACTAGGAGACATACTAGCTCGGTTAGTTAGGAGAGAGGTCAATACCAATAACCTAGCTATATTAGCTAAAGTAACCCCCGGCGGGGTAGACTTTTTTGCCTTAGCCTCTAGATGCTTATCACCATATTCAATCGCCTATATTCCCGTACTAATGCCCATATCGAGGACGTACTCAGCTTCATAGTTAGGGTCATTAGGCAGCGCGAGCCTAAGCCTCCCATTAAACATTCGGCGAAACAGTTTATACTACAGGTCTAAATCTTTTAGCCTCTACCGATAATATTCTACATAGTATAACTATACCTAGTCTTTTATTCTCTATATTATCGTTAGGAAGGCTATATTCTAATGAAAATCACCAGTGAGTCTAAGGCCTGGTAAACCTGCGTAGAACTACTCACTCCCATCTTTATAGGTATAATACGTTCTGCCATTTTCCTTTCGATACTCTAAAATCGAGCTAGTCAAACTCTATGTCGACGAAGCGGCATCCTATAGACATAGGCGGATTAGCTAATCTCTAGCAGTATATAGGCGTCAATAGCGTATATCACCTATGGAAGAGTCCTAGTCGTTATCGGAATACTAAATCAATTTAAGCTTAGTTCTCTCGACTAGGCGTAGAGGGCATTAAACTTGCCTCATTAGGCGCTAAGGGCTACTCCTTATCGATGGTCGCCATTGTGCTACTTAGAGTCGGTCTAGTAAAAGGTAATAGAACTAAAAGCCCCTCCCCTCTTTATAAACTACTAAGATTTAGTAAGCTCATAACGCGAGTAGTAGCTATAGGTAGCCGGTGGGGTTATATAAGCATTTATAGCCACTACTAATCGCATTATAATCGGTATAACGAATTCCATAATGCCTGCTACTCCCCCGGCCACTAGAAGGGACCCGACCCGAATTACTAGAGAGCTCACTAGACCATATTATTCCATCATTTGATCGTTCTGCTACTTACTGTTATGGCGCCATAAATTACTAGCTAGGAGGAATTACTTTAGGTGTCAGAGGAAATCAATAAGGACACCGGAGACTTCCAATATACTATATTCGCCACGATAGAAGACGACATAATATACTACGGCTAGTTAAATAAGCCAAAAGCAGATATCTTATTTCAGTATATTACTAACTCCCTTACTCGAATTCCTAACGAGGAAATCTTTCCCCGGTGGCCCTAAGACCTCACTCTCACTAAGGCCCCTAAGGAGCTCCCACCGGATATTTTCATTAAGCGGCCTAGGGTAGCGCTATACGATATCTTCTTAAAGCATAAAGTCATATATCTCCTCCCTAAGGGATTAATAGAAGAGGCAGAAGCACTAGAAGTACTAGGGAGCCACCCTCACCCAAACATCATTGGGTACTATGGCTACTATATGCGACGGGGCTATATCACTAGACTCATACTCGACCGATACCTCTATGACTTAAAAAGCTACCTTAAGAGCAGACGCACTATCTAAGATAAAGAGCTCTTCATAGAATCACTAGAGTCAGCAATTTATTATTTATACTCGCTTAGCTAGGCTTATAATAACCTCAACCCCATAAACGTCCTCGTGGCAGAGGATAAAAGACCTATTTTAATCGACTTTAGCTCGGCTCGTAGGATTAGGGAGAAGTTATTAACTAGCCGTGGTATGAAAGGCTAGATCGATAGCGAGATAAAGGACTATATAATATCAGAGACGCGACATAACATCTTAGCTCTCATCAAGTTTTATATATAGCTAGATAACCCAATATTCAAAGATTAAATAGCTATATTATATATTTAGAAGTTAGAGCTAGTAGCTTTGCATTACTGGATAGTAAGGGTCAAATTCCGAGGCATAGAAACGTTATATTTATATAATAATATAGCGAGAATTGAAGACCAAAGCAGAGGATTTAACTATCAGTGCCGCATATAATGTAGGAATGGCATTATTCGATGGCTTTATGTTCTAAGGCATGACTCTTTGACTTAAATAGAAAAAGACTATATAGACAAAGTATAAGCTTAAGTTACTTACTATCTCTATTATTAGTCACCTAACCGCCTAATAGCAAGTATTTAATAAAGACTATAGTATTTCGCTTAATAAGTGGCTATAATCCTCTAGATAGTACTCCTATATAAAGAATAACTTATCCTACTTCCTTTACTATCACTACTATAATTAATTCTAAGCCTCCTAAGCTATTAAATAGGATAAGCACCTAAACCATTAGGCGATAATCCCTTCCTAAAGAAGAGCCGCTTTTAATGCTTCCAGGGTCTAAAGAGGCTTTAAGTCCTAGAAGACTCCGTGGGTATTCTTCTTAGGAGTATATACGTCGTTACCCTTGCAAGAAATAACCCTATCCTCTCCTACCTAGAAGAGCTAACCCATAGTGACTTATACTGGCTTAAGTCCAAGGATATCCTTAGTATCTATTATTAGAGTGCCCTATGGCCTAACTAAGAACTTAGTATTAGTCCGGTCCCTTAGGCCATCTAAGAGCTGCAGCGCAACCAAGCCTATGAGGTTATTGAGGTATAAGAACTCAGCAAGCTCTTAGAAAAATACCTTAGGGACCTTAGCTACCTTAGATAGAGCTTCGCCTTCCTAGAACTCATACGGGACGAAGGCTCCGTTAGGCTATAAGTGAAAAATATGGCCATAAATAGGCTTAGTGACCAGCTCCTTTGCCAGAACGGGTTTAGTCCAATAAGATTCGGAATTTCTTAAAACCTAGACCTAGGTCCTATATAGGACATTGCCTTTAGGGACTTAGAAATAAGTATGCAGGAGATAAATGCCGAAGGCGTCGTGGGCATTATAGCGAATAAAAAGCTCGCCTAAGTTCTTAAGCGTAGTATTAGATATCTCTAGCTACTCCTCAGGCTGGGGAAGACTATTAGAGCTATACGCCGAGTCAGTGCTAGCACAAATATTATAGGGTGATCTAGGGAGTAGTCAGGCATATACGTTCCGGGAGTCTACAAAGTCCTCGGCGTCGGGAGAGTAATAGAGACCGGGGATATCCACGACTATAAGAGTTTGAGTAGTAGCTATATTAATGAACTAATGAGATAAGAGAGGTAACCTAATCGGATAAAAGAGGTAGAACGCTGATTATGAGGATTAATATTGATAAGAGTTTGCGTATTAACTACCCTTTAAGAGGAAATGGCACTCCTTTTATACCTGGATCGTCTAGCTTATTGGCAGCGGCGAAGTCTAGGATAAACTATCGATAGTTGATTGCTATCCTTAGTCTGATTATCTGACCAATGACTATATTCCATTCCCGCTAACTCGTTCATAGAATTGGCCCCCAATGGGTACTCATAGGTAATCACTACTAACTAAGCAACACATATTTGCGCTCCAGAACTGTTAGTGGCGACTACCCGTAGGTATTCAATTGCATACACTGGATGAAATTATAGCCACTTCCTACACAAGGAATAGCCGGAATTAGTGGTTGCTGCCTGATTCAATATATATTGGTTATTGCATTTATTGTTGGCCTACAGCACCAGGCAAACGGCTAAAGGTAAGCGTAAATACCCCGCTCGCCTAAGCTACGAGTTTCCACCATAGCTAACACCATTTTTTTCACGCTTCGGCCTCTACGGTTAGCACGATCCAAGAAAACTACACTTTTAATAATAACCCAGTCTTCTTAGGCCCAATAGGTAACCGACCGCTTCTTCAGCGACCGTAAATCGCTATCGCGGATATAATATAACGAAATTGCGTAATTCATTTCTAGCGCATCGACGATTAGCCCTATGGATAGCCTAGGCTCAATAAGCTATACCGTCATCTACAATAGGCGCCCTAGGCCATAACTAGATCTTATTATATCCTTTAGAGAACCCGGGGCCATGCTCGACGAGGAGATAGTGAAACTAGCCAAAGAGATCCACGGCGACCTCATGCCGGAGTCGACTTATCACGGCAATATAGAGGGAGCCGATCCGCCGCTATCTATCTACTCTATGCCCTATCTATGAGGCTCGTGCTATATTAAAGTCCTAGCTTTCTAGATAGAAATAGACCCCAATAAAGAAGCCAAATATAGAGTCTTTATTAAATACCTGGCTCGGTAAATCTTACATAAGCTAAGAACTATTTAGAGGCTATCTTGCTCATATCTTTAAGGTACTTTACACGATATTAGTCCAGCTCTCGGTCGGTTAACCATCAAACCTAAGCAGAGAAGCAAGAAGGAATCCATAAAAGGCTCGCCCGACTAGCGGAAGAATCACCATTATCTATTCTACCGAACTCAATGCTATCTAAGCTCATTAAGAGCCTTCCCTCGCTCTTTAGTTAAGATTACCCATAAGTCCTCACATATAGCGACTTCTTAGTAACGAATATCCTAGTCGATAAGAATAAGTTTAAAATCATAGGTATCATCGATTGGTCTTTAGCGGCGGTAATACCCTTCGGAATAGATTTAGATATCCTCTTCTTAACCATAGGGTTCATAACCTAAGACGGCTAGCATAACTATATATATAAGCTACTACTGCAAAATACCTTCTAGGAGGAGTTCTAGGCCGTCTCTGGGATCGAAGGGGAGGAAATTCAGGGTAGAATATAGGATCTGGCTAAAGCTATAGGCTAGGTTAGCGTAATTCTCTAACTAATATTCCGGCGTAATGCCAATAGATTACTATCTAAAGAGGTTTTAATATCAGAAAGCAAGATAAAATAGCTAAGGGCGTGGTTTAGCGAAGAAGCGGCAAGACTTGCCTAGGCAGGACGGGATTTAGCTTAAAGTAGAAACGATATCTCCGCCCGCGACTTGGTCCAGGGTATTTAGAGATAGTGCTACGGCTTTGATAGCCAGTTTAGCTCCGCTCGGCGATTAACCACCCCGTTTAATCATCACTTGTATAGGCAAATGGGTCCGGGCCGTGCCTAGTACGATCCGGCAGCTCACTGCCGCGGCCGGCCTAATGCTAGAAATAGCCGGCGTCGGTCATGGAGCATCGTCCGGCCTAAGCTAAGAATGCGTACTTAGACTTCGCGGCCAGCATAGAGACGGCTAGGCCTCTAAGAAACCTAGGCGCAGTCACTCTAATTTATCTCCTTATATAGGCAAAGGGTACGCAGATAGTATAAGATAGATGCCCGGGATTAATGCCCTATCCCGGAGTAAGGAGTCATCGCGTAGGCTTTATCTTCTAAGCGAATTGCCCGATTCGCGTCCCGCTACGCCGAGGCCATCGAACTTCATTAATCCCGGAACGCATAGACGGCAAGATTAGGGGTCCGGCGTTATGCCGTACTGCTAGTAAAGGTTTAAAGAGGTGTACTAGACACCGTGGTTTTACCTTCCGCTTATCCTATAACAACTAAAAACGATCACACATCGCAGACCAAATACCAGGGTGAAGATAAGGCTACAGGGCAACAGCCACAACAAGGGGAGTTGGTTGCGGCGCAGCAGCCGCCGCAGGCCGCCTGGTCCTCCATCGCACCACGACATAGACCTCCGGCCACCCTCTGAGAGCATTCTAGTTCCCTCCTTCCCGGACGGAGTTAAAGTTCTACATAACTACCGCGACGCTATAATCGATATTTGCTTTATCCACGGTCTGACTAGCAATCAGGATAGCACCTAGACCGCCCATAGGTAGCCTAAACCTTAGCCCGAGATGCTCCTACCGCCTAAGCTCAGTAGGGCTCGCATACTTACGTATAGCTACGACGCGTACATCGTGCGAAAATCGGTCGCATCGACAAATGGGCTGGCCGACTATGCCGCGAACCTCTTGAACGATCTATCGACCGATAGAGCCTATTCTAATGCGTCCTCTCGACCGCTAGTCTTTGTTATCCACAGCCTCGGCGGCCTCGTCTGCAAGGAGGCCATTCTTCTTTCCCGAGACAACTCCGAACCACATCTTCAGAGTACATACGACTGCATATAGACCGCGGCGCCGATATCGAGGCGGCGGATAAGTGGTAGGGCCGGACGCCGCTATCGTATGCTGCTGAGGGAGAGCATGAGGCCGTTGTGCGGCTGCTTATAGACCGTGGTGCTAATATCGAGGCGGCAGATGAGAACGGCCAGACGCCGCTATTATATACCGCCAAGGGAGGGCAGGAGGCCATCATGCAGCTACTACAAATCCATATTGCTCAACCTTTGTCGACTACGTTGCCCTGGCCTCCACCCTACCCCACCGCCTACAACTGAGCCTCGTTTATATACTGTGTATCCTTGCTATCGGAAGCGGCGGCTAGTTATGCCTGTTTCGTGAACACAAGGCTGATGGACTATCTTCTAAGCGAACGTACCTTAGAGTACGTCGCTCTGAGAGCTTTGAAGCAGTTACTTTTAGGGAAGACGTCACTATTAAATCTTTCTCAAAGAGAAAGTTAATAAGGGTTCAGAATGTGAGCTAGCTGAGACTAGGATAATTGACTAGGTATATGAAAAGAACAGGGCATCGGAGCTGACTGCAGTATTTATTTGTCCTTCTAACATTTCCAACTCCGGTGGCCACGGAAATACAACCTGGTTCCGCTTGCACTCATAAAAGAAGCACAAGCCCAGAAGCCAACTCTTGACGTACAGGCGTAGAACGTACCCGCCGGTGCCAGGAGCATGAGGCAGGTCGTCCATTTCGACCTCGAGCGAGGCGTGTCGATCGACGTCGTTGGCGCGTTGTTCCAAGTTGTTGTGTTTCATAGGCCTTATGGCCGTGAAGACGAACTCGGACAACTCCCCTCTTGCCCCTTACTCTGACCTTCCACACGGATTTCTATCCCAGACAAAAAGAGCGCTATATAGCTTCGCCTCTACTAAAGACTCCGAAGGGTCCCAAATAGCCCCCAGCCGTAGCTTGCCACCATCGTTCAGCGCGGAAATCAGCTCAACAGCCATTCGTAGTAGGTATCGCTTAGAAAAGGATAATTTCTCGAAATAGTCTTCGCTTTTAAGATATGAATCAACATACAGCAGGCATTGGACTTCATTTCCTAGGGCAGCTGTAATGCTTTCGCGCTTCAAAAGGCCTACTAGTTGATAGAGACGTCGGTGCTCTTCTGGCTGCAGCCAAACGCATTGATCCTCATCGAAGGACGGCAAGTGGTGAAACATCGAGCTGTCAATGAGGGGTCCTAATTTCCACAGATAGCCTTTAGTTTCGATGCCGGCTAGGGTGAGGCTTACGTCGGGGAAACGGCAGCCTCTATTGAAGGTGAGGCTTCGTGCCTCCTAGGGGCTACGGAACCGGTCATAAAAGCCGCGTCGGAGATATTAAGAGACGTTGCAATTTAGTAACTCTCGGGGGCGTTCACGGGACTTCTTATTATCAAGAATCTCGCCGTTAAGGAGGCAGAGGGCCAAGGTCGACAAGCTGAGGCTATGAAACTTATCTTTGAGTTTCAAGGCGTCTAATCGAGCTAGATAGTAGCAACAGTTCGCCGCGATGGCCAGGCGGTCCCAGGGATATGTTATTCTTCTTTTCGCAATGTCGGCGATAATCACCGGGAACATCGGTTCAGAGTCCCTCAGGAGCTACGTGTACTTCCCCGCCGTGCTGCTTATGTGCTGTATCGTCTCAATCTCACCCTCGTTCAACGTCCCTCGCGACTCTTCCTAGAAGGCCAGACACAGCCTAGTAGCTTAATTCGAAAGATCTACGGCTTTGACGCAGAGCTCTCCGGGCATATCTCCAAACAAAGAGTATCTCTATTTCTGGCGGTTCAGTCGAGCATCTAGAGGCACCAGCAAGGTCATACATACACCGGCGTGATAGCACTCCTGGAACGTCCATGCACGCGTCCACCACTTATCTTTCATCATCTCGCCAAGCATCTATAGCGTCATCCATGCTTCTTAGCGGCTTGTCGTTTTCAAGGGCACGGGCAGCCATTGCTTTATCTCCGTTACGCCGGTTTCTATATCCTATACAAGCTACCCATCGAGAAGCTTATGGAGGAGATTCAACTCGAGCGATGAATTGACCTGTCGCGCAAGCATAGCGACCGGGTGTCGACTATAGGAGTAAACAAGGTACATAGCTTAAACTCCATTTTGTTTTTTTCTAGCATCTTAAGGAACGCTATGTTTATCAATCCATAAGAACTTAATATCCTTGTGCCACATATACTTCGTGATGCGACTGATGATACAATCTCGAACCGTTGATGGGTAATAGTAAGGTCTATCTCCAGAGTAGTAGCTTTTCCTCGTCTAAACTTCATAGCTCCCGCTGGTTTTAGCCTCGTTTGTGGCTGGTCCCCAGGTATACGACAAAGCAACATAATTTCTCTCATCATGAGCATCGATTGTCCAACGATCTAGGAATCCCCGGGCCGGGTCTCGCCCTTGAGCGCTGCCATCCGACCAGCGTCGCTTCCGGTCAGAGTTCCATACGTATTCGAAACATTCGAGGTTGCGGATAAAGGCTTCTATGTCAGGCTCTTTCAGTTGATAGTCCTGGATTTCGAGGAGCTAGGTAACGATTGATTTGCCGTGACAATGAACAATCCCGGATAGACTCTCGTCCATATCATCAACCGGTATCATCGCCATGATATCAGATGGAAGAAGAAGGGGCTTTATTCATAAAGAGAAATGAAGTTGTCAACCCTCGACGCGTACCAGAGTGCGAATAAAAGACGCGTCGAGTAAGGCGGAGTAACATCACGTGTGGCCTACATTGGTAAGATATATATTGTGTAACCATCCACACGGCGCAACCGCGATCACTAGTCAGATGATTATCCAGTATAACTAAGGAGCAGCGAACCACATTTATATGCAGTCTCTAACCAATAATATGCTGTCTAAGATAATTCTTAACCTCGCCTATCCACACATCATCACAGGGCAGACCAGACCTAATCCTATCCTCGATAGTCATAGACAGATAGACATATACCCTTAAGAGTCTTATAGGAATATAGTCAAGGGCGGCAGAAGCCAGCACCTTAAATATAGAGTTATCTATCTTGCTATAGTCTTTTCTACTTAGTTGATTAGCCCTAAACCACTTAGGATATATAATACTATATACACAAATATCTCGGCCACGTCTAAGTAGATTGCCAACAAAAATACCGACGGCCCTATAAGCTCCTCCTAGCGCCCGCCGATCCTCCTATATTCCGATATCTTGCTCCTTATTAATAGAGCTACATAACTCGCTCCTTAGGCTCTAAGAAAGATATCGATTACTAGGCTAGAATTAACACGGCCACTAATCGACAGGATAAATCTAACTTTTCTATCGGCTTTAACTCTGCCTTCTAGTGCACCGAGGAATTTCAATAGCTACACATAGCCGAATGCAGACAATAAGAATTTACCTTCTCTGCCGGATATTACGTTATTTAGAGCATAGACCGCCGTAGACACATTTAGGTTTATAACCGGCACTTTAGGTAGAATTAGTATCTTACAGAGAAGAGACTCCCAAGCACTCAGGGTTTATCTCCAGGTTTAGTTAAAGTATTCTATCGCATTATTCCTAATAAATTTAGGGGGAAACGATATAGTTTGCATCAATGACCTCTTTCTTTTAGCTCTTTTCCTAATAGGGGTGCGACTATCTAAATGAGTATCAAATAAATAGACTAGAGATAATAACGACATTAATAAAGTTAATATAATCTTTAGAATTAACTTATATGAGTTACTATCATTCTTGCGTCTAGCTCCCTGCAATCTTATTGCTACATTCCGAGGATATCTACGCGCTATAGTTTACGCTTTAGGGGTCATCTACACGATACGGAAAGAAAAAACCTAGACTTCTATAACGACTAACCCAACGGAATGACTTTTATAAATAACAGCGATGCATATATAGTAATATCGTTCCTACTATTCGTTCAACATAGGCATTTAATTTAAGCATTTAATTTTAGTATTATTTGCAAAATATAATTCCCGCCGGAATCCTTAAATACTAATAATAATAGCAAAGGCAGTATTTAATTTAATCCTAGGAGCTAGAGTATATAAGTAGGGGCCCCGAGTAAGGTAAATAGGTACTTAAGTAAGGCGATAAGGTACTAGACTAAGGTGCGGGCGGGGGGCTCTAGCGACGGTCGAGTAGGTGCTCTAATATAGTGCGGGTGTATGCTATAGGAAGGTTAATAGTAAAAGCTCTAGAGAGGCCTTAGTGGATACTCCAATGAGACCTTAGTAGGTGCTCCAGCGAGGCATTAGGCGCATTAATAGGTATTCGGTAGGGCATTCCAATAAGGTATTAGCATAACGCTCCAGCGGGGTATTAGTAGGTATTCCAGTGAGATATTAGTAGGGAGCTCTAGGGAGGGTCGGCGGGGCTTCTAGAGAGGTATTAGTGGGTGCCCTAGCTAGGGCCCCGGCGAGAATACTCCACTAAAAGTAGTAGGTTAAAGTTAACATAAGTAAATTTTAATGCCCCGCCCATTATAATTAATAGAGAATATAATTAACGGGAGTACCGGCTTTATAGGTAGGCATCAAATCTATTCCCTAATAGCTAGATAATAGCACATCTATTATTATCTATACTAAAGAATCATAGAGGCATTTATATTAGCTTCAGAAGGGAACACAAAGGGATAATTAGTAACTAAGATTCGACCTCTATATAAGAAACTAAAATAATCTATTGGGACCTAAAAGATTATTCCGTTATAAGGCCTGGCCCTGCTCTCTTGCAATATAATGCCCCTGCTAATTATTTAAGGTAATAGACGCAAAGCGCCGCCGTCCCAAAGTAGTATTCCGTTCTAGTCGTCGTATAATACTATAAGCCAATAAATAAGGATAAATTCTAAAGGCTTAATAAGTCTTTCTTCCTACCTCTTTATGCCTTTTTATTGCGTCCCTCGCTATTACTACTCACTATGTTTTATATAATAGTCTAATACTATTTCACTATATCCACCTAGCGCTTCGGTTCCTCAGTAACTTAATCGGATAATAAGTCGTAATCCTCGGGGTAAACTTAAGTCTACTAAGGAGTGCTTCTTTAGGTGCTATCCGCTTGCAATAGTAGGCGCTTTTGGGCTTTATGCTATCGTCCTTGCTGTTATCCTCGCTGTCGTCCTCGCTGGCGCCCTCGCTGGCGCCGTTACTATCGTCATTATCGACGCTAGGCCACCCGCCAACTTGCGAGTAAGAACTCATCCCGAGCTTAAGAAAGCTTAGTTGCCTGCCCTAGCTATTAGGTTGCCTAGCCAAGCTTTCGAGTAGCTACTTAGTCTTACCCCTAGGGGGCTACTAATATCGGCGAGGGAATCGCGGCTACCCATAGGGGCCAGGGATAAAGTAACTCGGCAGGCAGGTAGTCGCGGGAGCTATAGACTAGCTTCCTCTGGACTTAGCCCGGTAGGCTCATACTACTATAGATAGGAGTAGTAAATACTATCTTTCGTCGTTCTAGTGATAAATCATACTCTAAATCGCGCTTCTCTATCCTATTAGATACCTCTCTTTTAGGGAGTAGCCGCTTTGGCGGAAAGGTTCCCGGGCTTAGCACCTAGGCATCCTTAGCCGAGTTATTCCCACCATAACTGTCCTATTTCTAAGTAGTAGAACTCATCTAAAAGCCGGGCTAAAATTGGTAAGAGCTGGCGTAGAGGTGCTTAACCTATCCGTGGCAGCGAGGCAGCGGCTTAATTCCTCTCGAGAAGGCGGGACTACACCGATGGGGTGCTAAAGGGGTCGAGACGGTCGCCATTAGGAAGGCCGGGCAGAGGCAGAAAGTGATTCCCCGTTAATTCCTAGATTTTGACATGCCGTCTCTATTTGGCTATTAATTCGGCCGGGAAGGATCATATCACTTAAAGATTAGATCTATCTTATCGGATAATAAGAAAAGGGGGTTAGAAATATAAAAAGGCTTAGGGGTCGGTTTATGAAAAATATTAATATTAAATATTTGACCTATAGGTGTCTAGGGCGACGGCCTTATTTATATTCTCTGGCTCGGCTACGTTCCGCCTAGGAGGCCAAGCTAATCGGTATGCCTTAAGGCCATAATACCGCCTCAGAACAGAATATAACCTCTATCGCCATAAGTATATAAGAAATAAGGTCAGGCACAATTTAAAGAACCTTATAAACCGATCCTACTAGCGATACTAATTAGAAGCGAGGCCATCCGAGCGCCTATATAGCGTAACGACCGGAGAGTAGATCTTAACTCGCCTATCCCCTCTCCTCGAGGATATAGAGGCGGCGCCTTATATTATAAAGTCATCGATTTACCCTGCCCCTTTCTGCTTCGCGTATAATATAAGGTTAGGCGTTAGTCAAAGACCTCTTAAACCGATCCTTATTGGCGATACTGGCCGGATATGAGCCCATCTGAGGGCCCATGCAGCGTAATAACCCAAAAGCAGGCCGTGACTTGCTTATGGCCCCTTCCTGAAGGATAAAAGATGGCGTCAGCGCATAATCGAGTTGCCAAGAGACCTCACCCGCTTGTCAATATGCCTCGGGCAGGCCAACATGTCCAGCACACCCTCGTGTCTCTCTTATAGCAAGCCTGGGTCTCCTCTCGATTGACATACGTACCACTGGTGCCTTGTCCTAAGGCAGACTTAGCGATACTAGGTCAGGCGACCGTCGAGCCGTAGAAAGGACCGGGATACTATTTCCACAATAGGCAAGTTATATATCACCAATACATACACTTCCGAGCTAAGAGGCCGCCTATAGCGCCCAGGAGGCAAGCTAAGACGATTACGCCTTCACTATGCCTATTAAGATGGCCACTTAACCAAGGCAGCTATGCCTCTCACGGAGTCCGCCATAACCCTTTGGCCTCCTTGGCCTAGCTACTCCTCAGGCCGCTCATATACGCCTCCTATCGTTGGTCCTACGTGGTGATTCTGCCGGGCAAAGGAGTACGCTAAGCAATAGTATGCTAATACGACCTATATAGGACTCTTCTAATTCGGTCTATTAGGTAATTTAAGCCTCCTTAAGCGGGCGCAAAGGCGAGGTCCATAGGGGCGACGGTATTATTCGGAGGTAGCCAACTTGCGATATGGCCGGGAGGGCTTAAAAAAATGATGCTCCAGGTCTTATAGTGGAGGAGAAGCAAAAGTGAGAGAGATAATGCGAGATAGCTATGGTCTTAAGAGAATAAAGCAGAATAAGAAACAGGGGAGTATAGAGAGATATCGTTATATAGGCAGTACGTGACGTAGGTAAAAAGGCAGGTATATCACGGAGACGGCAAAAGCGGCGCTAGGGGCCGAGAATAAGAATCTTTTTAATGCAATAATATTCTAATCTTATAAAAGCTATAAGCCTATACCCTGCTCTTCTCTAATTAGTCCTGCCACGCCCTAGGCATTAAATATAATTAAACCCCCCTGCTAGTATATTAGGTTAGTCCTTCCTTAAGGCCTTAGTTATTTAGGATCACTGGCACCGGATATATCGAGCTCTATCTATAATTAGAATTACTTCTCGATATAAGACTTAGCAGCTTTACTATCTCTAATAGTATAGGCGGTATATATCCGTTTAAGTACTACTAGATTTTATTACTTCGATAGTCACGCATAATAAAAAAGATATTAACATCATCGCAGTCTTTATAAAGATTATATACCTTCTTAAGGAGTATTATTTATCATTTAGAAAATATTCTTATCTTTCTCTTATGCTCCTATCGCAATGCTAAGATAACTATAGTAGCACTACGTTGGCAATCTAAGTTATATGGCGTATGCCCAGGCTATATAGGTATACTCGCGTCGAGGCCCAGGATTAGGCTCTAATCTTTTAGGTAGTTATCTAAATAATTTATAATACAAAGAGACTTAGTATTCTATATTCTAATTAACTATCTCATTATGCCAGAGCAGGGCTCAGCTAATCAAAGGCCGTTTAGACATAGAAAGAGATTTAAATTAATATTAGAACTAAATCTAGACTTAACCTAGAGCCGGGTAGCCATAGCCGCCGGCGCCTAATCGCATTTCAGCAATAAAGCGCGTAGTGGCGCCGGGTCGGGGTTGGCCGTGCATAGTAGGTAACCCCGGATCAAGGGTTATAGACTCGGACCGCCTATACCTAGGCGGCACCACGTCTATCTAGCCAGTCGCAGCCGCATCATAGATATAGGCCTAATAGGGCACCGCGTATCACTAAAATTGCATTAGGAAATAGAGAGGATTATTTAGGAAGCATTGCATTAGCAGAGTGGCAATAATCTACTTAGCCTATCTACAGGAGAAACCTATTTAACGCCTAGCTTGGGTCAATAAGCGCGTAGTATTTAAATTACGATATTTATAGAAGCTAATAAAAGCTAGCCTTAAGCGCGATTATATCTAATTCGCCTAGAGGCATTAGGTTAGGTGAGCCCACAGACGAATTATAATACTTCGACTCTTAAAATAAGGGCCTACCGTAGCATACGACCTAGAATATCCTTATATAGTATATCAATAGTATTAAGACAGTCCAATAAGATAGAACTATGCAACCGTTTAAGATGCCCGTCTAGAGCAGTAAAACGGTAGAAATAATATAACGTAGCGTATAATGGCTAGCGCAGGCCCCTCCGACGACCGGAGTAGTCTATCTCTCTTCCTATATTTAAGTGCTTATCTTCTATCGACTTTAGAGAAAGCCTACATAGCATAAATTTATCTTAAAAAGATCGGGGAAAAATATAGCATTAGTCTTAGAGTATCTCAGTAGGTATGCAGTGCCGAAGATCTAAATTCTAGAGCTATATTTACCGATTTATAAGTTATTATAGGTGAAGCTACTATTAATACTACGATGACGGGGCCTCATTGGTCGACGGCTTAGTCGCGAGACTCCAGGAATAGAGGCTCTAATCCCCGATTATAGAGGTCATAATCCCTAGAAAAAGCGACACTTAACCAGAAGATAAGAACTTGACGGGATCCCGAGTTCTCCGGTGGGTATGGTCGTATGTACTAATTAACCCCCAGGAATACTGATTATATTCATCGAGCTCGAAACCTGGATATACGGATGTACAGCTTTGTCAGCGGCTTCTGCCCTGGTTTCAAGATCTTCATGGACTGTCAGTTTCACGTTTCAGGGCACCAACTTAAGGTTCCGTCGCCCACATCCCGATCAATGAAACGACGTCTGACAGGGAAGATGACACAGAAGGCCAGTGCACGATTTGCTTCAGAACTGAATCTCAGCTGCTTTCTAATTGCTTGTTTCGTAAACGTCTCTGTGATGATCCAATCACAGGCAAGGGATGACTGGAGCAAGTCTTCTCGGCACACCTGCAACAATGTTTGAGACAACCTCTTCAGACGGCTTGGCTAAACGTTGTGGCATGGATGCGACAAGACTTCGTCATCACAGGAGCAAGATTTGGGCAGTATTAGCGACGCATTGCGGATTTTTGGTGTCTCGCCCACTCTCGGGCGGTTTCGAGTGTTGTAAACAAGGACATGACAGCGGATGTTGCTAGGCTTTGTAATGAATTTGCAACCCCAAAGATTTATCTATAAATGATGTGGCGTGATCCAAGATTTGACAATCCTACCTTGGATCTATCCCATAGCGCGGGCGTCTGTCTCTTCTCTTCTCTCTTTCTTTCTTTGTCACTGTAATTCCTACCGAGTAGAATCTCGAGCGTTTGAAGGTATCACTGGAGGATACATCATTCGCAGCCTCTCCTTATTCTACACATTACCGAAGGACAAATCATTATGTTAATGCTGGTATATGGGCTACTGGCGGCTGTCGCCGTCGCCATGCCGCTTATTGAGGTGCATCAATCAGAGCCGGCTCTGTTACCGAAGCTTGAGGCAAAGAGGCAATTTACAAGTCAGTAGCCCGATCTATGTTTGAAATATCCAACAGCTAATCCATGGTAGTTCGAACGAATCCTCCCCTCGAGCGACGAGCCAATAGGCTTATACCGGTGGTGGTTGGCGGTCCCCAGGACACGTTTGTTCCCAATCTGATCCGGGCCGCGGTTGGCGACGTGATCCAATTCCAGTTCAGCTCAGGGAACCACACAGTCACTCAGAGTGCCGAGGATGCCCCATGTCAACCGTTGCAGGCGACGGTGGCTGGGGCCATCCATAGCGGGCACATCCCGTTTGAGGCTGGGCAGACTACCGTTGGGACATTTAATTTGCCTTTGACCAGCACCGATCCCATCTATCTCTATTGTGCGACTGGCCCCCATTGTCAAAATGGCCAAGTCATGGCAATCAATCCGTAAGAGATACCCATGACTAGGGCTTGAATCTTGCTAACCGGAACATTCATAGGCCAAACGAGGCCTCACTGGTCAACTACTCGAAGATCTCGGGGGAAGCAGCAGCCAACGTCGATGGCACCGAAGTATCTGGAGGAACTGTTGGAGAGATTCCGTTGGAAGGGGCAGCTTTTACCCCTGCCAAGGAGGAAGAAGCACCGCCGCCTCCGCCTGTTGAAGCTACGCCTTCGGCAACACCAGCTTAATAGATATGACTGTATACCGGCTATAGTAGAACAAGTTGAGGTACTGGTACTTCATTCAACTCTTACACATCATGAGCCTTTCTGTCGGTGAAGTTGAATCAGTAGCGGACATATCGCTCTGCCAGTCTTCTTTACTTTGAGCTGCAAGTAAGCAAAGGGCTTCAATGTTAAGTCTTGCTATGAGCGCACTGATGCTTGCCCATTGCCTGCTCTGTCTCCAATGACTGCGCATCTACGGACACTCAACCCAAGAGGAGGCAAGATGACTACGATTGGTTATTATAGACAAGGTACGAGAACCTGCAGAGCAGCTCGGTGACAAATAGGGAGATGACTAAAGGGATTGTCCGGGAGATCTCGTTAAGGAAAGCCGTAAAATGTATCGTTGCTGGCCTCAAAACTCGGCATACCTATGATTGGCAACCATAAAGGTCACTTGATATGGTTTGCGGCTGAAGTAGAGGCGCTCTCTACAGCTGCGTGATTCGGCCATGCTCACATGGGCTGTGAAAGAAGGTGTAAAGTGCATGTTTTACCCCATTTGCAAGACGAATCATTGCCCTCTCGAGTACGACATTTCCTCCCGGCACTGAGCGTAGGTGCAGCTTGGGGCTGCGTGATGACAGAAAGAACGGGAAGGCAAGGAATCAGGGGTGTGAATGACAAATGATCTTCTAGCTCTCCTGAATACTGGCCAATAGAAGGGACCTTTCACCTCTTCTCGCGCAGCGAATGCTCATAGAAGTGCGAGGGATGATATGATAATTATGCAGAGTCTTATGTGGCGGAGGCCTAGAGATAGCTGGTAGGCTTAAGCGATAGCCTTACTGCACGGTTGGTTAAAAGCTGTCCATCTCAGCAAGATAGATTCACATTGTAACTTGACAATGGCACTGTTGTCGCACAATTCGGTAATTCACAAGCTCTATAAAAGGCCGACTGTCCGTCGCCAATCCTCCTTACCTTCATCCCCTCGTTTCAACAAATCTCGGCTCCAGGTTCCCCTGTGCAGCTCTCAACCAAAATAGCCAGTCAAGTCACTACCATCAAGATGAAAGCCCAATCGTACTGCAATGACTGCGACAAATATTCCGTCCGCATCGAGTGTGAGGGTGGACATATCGTCCAGCACCAGTATTGCGATGATCGTGAGTCTTTCTCCTATTTTGGCATGTGATCGTGAGTTGACTGGGCGGACAGACAAGTGCAAAGGAAGTATCTGGTGTGGAAGAAAGCGCCCACGCACATCTGACTACTGTAACTCATGTACGTAACTTTATCGTTTCGACTATGTTTAGTTCTAATATGACAACGTAGGCCGGAACGAATTGTAAGGCAAGGTTGCGTGAGATTAATCCCGGATGACTTGAGGTTGGGGCCCAGACTAAAGGGGGCTCAACGAGGGCTAGTTAGGCATCAAGGGTTACTCCAAGTATCTCATAAACTGCCTTAATAAACGGAGGTGGGGAAGGGTGCTCTGCATTCAGCATCTTGTTCATGGCATATGCGATTGTAAGCCCCCTGTCTTTGTCCATCACCACAACGGAACCTCCCCAACCGCTATCCCATCCAACACTACCCTCTGGAAGCTTGCCTTCGACGATTCCCGAGCCAGGGCCGGTAAGGTAAATCCCAAGTCCGCGCCTCCCGGGCCGCCCTGTGACCAAATCCACACCACTCGCATGTTCCGTAAGCGTCAGTTCAACGGTTTCGCTCGACAGTAGGCGATGGCAACCACCCGCGCATATGCCGCCAAGCGAGAAGCAGGAGAGGATCTTGACCAAGGCACTGGCGTTTGTGTGGCCGTTGACTGAGCCCAACACGCTGGACCTCCAGAGAGTAGTATTGGCGTCCTCAGCTCGGAGTAGAGGGTTACACAATGTTCGCATTGTGATGGACTCCTGCTCACATCCCATATGCTCAAGTGCCTCTTGGATCGAAGGTCCTGGTGGAGCGACGGCAGGGGCCACTCGGCTCCGATCCTCCTTGCGGCATCCGAGCTGGAAGTCCGTGCCGATGCCGAGGGGTTGACAAATCTCCTCTGTTACAAACTCGTCGAGAGACATGCCCGTCTTCCTTCGCACCAACTCCGCGACGAGAAACCCCTGCGACACGCCGTGGTATCCCATTGCGCTGCCTGGGGCCCATAGCGTTGCCTGACGGGCCAGCTTGTCGGTTGCCCCTTTGGCGTCGCACAACTCCTCCAGTGTCATTTCATCCTGCCATGCGCTGAGGCCCGCCGTGTGGGCCAAGACTTGGCCAACCGTGACCT
>JAPFTB010000072.1:0-53305 GCA_030779245.1 Fusarium sp. MBC 438 | reverse complement strand
GGATTCGCTGGTCGTCACCGACCCAACTACTAATCCGCCCCTCACCGGCTTATCTATGGGAGAGCGGACGGGATCCCGAGTTCTCCGGTGGGTATGGTCGTATGTACTAGGAGGAGGCTAAGATTGCGTCTATAAGGGGCAGGGGGGGCTTCACGATAGTCATGCAGAAAATGCGGGACCTCATGGCGGTGTCTACCCAGCGGCTGTTTCTGTCTCTTTCAATTGACTTAAAAATGACGGTACTTTTATTTAGTTTCCAAAATGCATCAATCAAAGCAATACGATAGTCTACAGTTGAGAAAAGGTGGCAGCTTTCCCCCCGTCATCGTTGCGGACGCCTCCATCCAATGGTGTTGAAGCTTGAGCACAACATCAACCAGACACGGGTTCAAGCGGCTTAGGCGCCAAAACTAGTAATCATTTGTTCGTGCCGTACATCTACCATGAGTTAAAACACCACAGCTACAGCTACCAGAGTGGTGTCAACAAGCTGAAAGGAACCTCGTATTACCTTGATAGGCTCCCCCAGAGGATCAAGTCCCACAAGCTCTAGCTCCTTCGGGGTAATATTTTACCGCTATCCAATCCTTCATGTTGATCCTCGCAACGCCGCTTGCTTCAACCCCTCATTATCCGGCTACGCCTCCTCCATCACACAACACCAAAGCTACCTTTATCTAGCCATAGCCATGGCGTTCTCACTATACGATGCAACCATTGTGGATGCAAAGACCATCCTTGAGACTTTGGATGGTCTCCTCAAGAAAGCAGAGGAACAGCCCAACGCGGAAAGCTTCCTAAAAGCTCGGCTCTACGAGGACATGAACCCCTTCACCTTCCAAATCCACGCAGCTACAAGGTTCGCAGAGCTCGTCCTTGCCAGGCTCACCGGAAGGGAAGCCGTGCAGTACGAAGACAACCTCGTCTCATACGCCGACATGCACGCACGCATCGCCGAGGTTCTGGCGGCCCTTGGAAAGGCGGACAAGGATACTGTCAACCGATATGGAGAGGAGGTTTTGCCGACAGCTTTGCCATCTGCAGGGACAATGGATATCACTGGGAAGGCTTTCGCCAAGGGAGCGGCGATGCCCAACATCTATTTTCACCTCAACATGACCTACGCCATCCTAAGAAAGGAGGGAGTGCCTTTGGGAAAGAAAGACTATGCGATGGGGTTTGCTATGGATAATATTCTCAAGCCGCAGCAATGAAGGAGGTGATGTCGTTTCGAAAGATGATAGCCTAGATAAATGGGTCTTGTCTTTAAAAACACCTCCATGCTTTACCGCTCCTCATTGAGCAGGTTACCATTCACGGAAGATTTGACACGAGTAAATACTCGGTGAGGAAGAATTGAGTTCCACATCATGTGTTATTTATGATGACATGGGCAAGTAAAGTCTCCGGAGCGAAAGCTCCAGAGTGAGCGGAGAATATTGTTCATCATCTCCGTTGACATCGAGGCTGTCGACCTTGAGTGTATACACGTGTAAAGAATGAAGGACAATGAGACTAAATAAGAACAACGCGAGATGATGGAATGGTCGATTTTACTATGTAATTAGTACACGAGCCACCGTTCTTACTGATATTATTTTGTCTTAGACATCTACTACGATGTTATTCCCTTCTATTCTTCTCAAAACACAAGAAAGTTGTCAAGGTGTAGGGTAGCCATCGGCCTCGGAGCCACCGCCTTAAAATGGAGTCGGTCGGAGTTTTTTCACCCCCACCGACGAAAAACGGGCCTCCGCCTGCACTTTACTTCCTCCAATCAGCAAACAGATGTGACAGTCAAGACCGGATGATTGTGAGGCGGGAAATCATTCAGGGGTAAGATTGTTTCTGTCAATGCAGGCGCAGGCGCAGGTGCAGGCCGTCAGCTCAAAGTGCCGTGTTCATGGGTCGACCGTGGAGACGGGACTGTAAACTCCACTGTGTTTATTCGACCAATATTGCGGTGTGAAGATGGCTTCTGCTGATTCTCTTGCATCTGTGGTTTATCTCTGTCACTGTAGCAAAGAGATCATCAAGCTTAAACTTTGCATCTACACTAGGGACTACCCGTGGTCACTGCATCGGAAGTCGGTGCATCGGTCATCTCTTGGCGGGCACATCTCGGTGAACCTTCAATTGAATAGAGTTCAAGTGTCTAGCGGTCTGCCCGAGATACATATCAGCCTCCCAAGAGGTCCAGGATCATCCAGACTGGGCGGTCGGCCTTGAGAACCCAGTTCACTGGTGGAACTGTCAACGGTTCGACGGCATGCAACCACAGACGTTGTATTAAGGAGTCAACCGTATTGACGGCGGACCTCCGAAGCTGCCGTTTACAACAACAAGCTTCTCCAGGGCAATACGAGGCGACCCAATCGGTTCTCTCAGCTCTGGAAACCGTGCGGTCGGGCCATCCAAGCCCCCCTGGGCTGCCACTCTCGACCTACCGTTTTCTGCATCAGACCGGCGTCACGTCGTTGGCTAATTCAAGGGGGGACGAGCGTGGCATGGGGCTCAAACATGGTTAACCTTAACAAGCTTAACCCTTAGCACCAATACCTTATCCATCCGTGGCATGGAACCGACAGGGGTTCCCACCCGATCGCGAAGCTTATTTCTCACTCTAGTGGTGGAAATACTGCCCCGGGGATCCTCACAGAGTAAACTAGAAACACGGCCGTGCGATGAGTTCTTCCGCCGTGTCCCTTCGCCGAGACTGGAGATTGCTGCGGAGCAAAGGCCCGCCGGGAGGACCGATAGGCACCGGACACGATGGCTGGACGAGGAGCCATCGTGCGACGCCGACAGTCCGGATGCTCGATATAAAAATGTGTGAATGTCGCCTCGATAGATTTTGATTCAGCACTCAACTCAACGCACTCTCATCACTTCATTCACTTGCCTGCTTCTTCAACCACTCAACTAACAACCTCATCTCTTCTATAACCGCCAACATGCACGCTCCCAGCATCGTCACTGTCCTCGCCGCCCTCCCCGCGGCTATGGCTTGCCTTGGCTACACCGGTGGTGTCCCCAAGGCCACTGGCACCAAGTCTCTGAGCGCCCCCAAGACCCTCAAGAAGGGTGAGGTTTTCGATGCCGGCTGGGTCCGGTACGACCGTGGTGTGAAGTGCTCTGGTCAGGCTGAGGGTGGTAAGTTGTCACTTCTCTGAACACTTTAAGCAGCAGGTTCTAATTTCTCTTCTCTTCTAGGTTCCAAGGACGCCGTCTTCATCCTCGAGGAGGGTGCTACTCTCCGAAATGTCATCATTGGTGCCAACCAGCGCGAGGGTATTCACTGCAAGGGCTCTTGCAACGTCGAGTTCGCCTGGTTCGAGGATGTCTGCGAGGATGCCATCTCCATCCTTGGCAGCGGCACTGCCAACATCATCGGTGGTGGTGCTTACCACGCCTCCGACAAGGTCATCCAGCACAACGGCTGCGGCCACGTCAACATTGTCAACTTCTACGCCAACGACTACGGCAAGGTCTACCGATCTTGCGGTAACTGCAAGGGCAACACCAACTGCAAGCGCTCCGTGCACATGGAGGGTACCACCGCCGTCGGAGGTGGTGAGCTCATTGGCATCAACACCAACTACGGTGACAAGGCCACCTACTCCAACAACTGCTACCCCAAGACCCAGTGCCAGGGTTACAAGGGCTGCGACAAGTCCAACGGCGAGTGCGAGCCCTCCAAGGCCGCCAAGTGCTAAATGGCTCGTTGACGGGCAGTGCGCTTTGAGTTGTTCGTTTTAATTCTTCTTTGATACCGTTGCCGGCATCTATGTATCTGTTTAAACACTATAGAGTGGTGGATCGCTACCTGTACATATTACCTTAGCGAAGTACATAAAAAGAGTTGAGCAGGCTTGGTTCTGCGTGTGTCTAACATTGTTTCACTCGATCCTGCAATGTGACCTAGCTTATCATTGTTCTTGTTCTACTGTGGGATGAATAGCGACTAGAGCCGGAGCTCTCATCGCATCTCCCTTCCATGCTATTGACTCCCCTCTACTTGTGATAACGGGATTACGACCTAATGTACATACCCACACGAATAATGAAGGCTATAATGGAAAGGGATGTCGTCGACGTTGGAGAGCTGCTCGGTCATCAAGTTTATCCAAGTTACAACTTCTTGCTTGACTTTTGCTTGGACAAACTCCGGGGAGCAACATGTACAGCAAGTCCAGACATTGTTACTACCTTCAGAGAGCGAGTACCCATCGAATTGAGACATCTATAGATCCTTTCGCTCTTTTTGCATTTCCTTGTCCCAAGCGTTGACCTGGTCGTAGTTGCGGATAAAGTCATAATAAAACTTGACCATGTTGACGTGCTCGCTCATAAGAAGCTTCTCGTTAATAGTGTGGATGTTACCGAACGACTTGAGGCTTCCCGGAGTCCACCTGTAAATGTTTCTCGACAGGTCTGTAAGGTTCAGATGTCAGATTGGAACGCATGCATCTGAGGGCTGCGACTTACCAAGATAGTGACGAGTGTCAGTGTTGCCAGTCATGGCGCCAGGTGCCGGAACCACGGTCGAGCCTCTGCGGCCAAACGTATAGCGAACAGTGCCTGCGAAAACATCCCAGACCGCGCCGCTTGTGGGTGAGCTTGTTGTAGGATAAGATCTCCTTCGTACGTCCATCTGGAGTTTACCGCTGTACACAGGTTCCCAGGAGCTTCTCGGTTTGTCGTTCTGAGGGGTGATGCCATTGGCAGCAAGATACTTCTCGTACTCTCTATCGCCCTTGAAGGGCTCGAGTTGAAGACTGTATTTCCTAGCGATCCCCTGAGTAAGTTGCACCATGCGGTGCTGGATTCCGCCTATGCTGTCTTGCGGCGCAACGCGATAGTTGACTCCCATGCCGACAGACTCGGGCAGAGTGTTGGAGCTCTGACCTCCGCATACCTTGTTCGCGGCCTGAGAAGTTTGAATGGAGAACCTCTTCTCAGGAGACACCTGGGCCCAGAGCTGAGCCGCTCCTCTGAGGTCGCCCCAACGGATCATCTGGGTGAGGGAAGGCAGAGCACGGGGCGAGTACTGGGTGAAGCAAACCAACCCTTCATGCACCGGGCTGTTCCTGATGACCTCGGGTTGGAAGGGATTCGACTCCAGGGCCGTTACGACTTCTGACATGATACCAATAGCGGTGTGAGGAGGGGGGGTGCCACTTGAACCGCCGATCATGCCAAGATCGAACCACACATCCAGATACCCCTTTTCATACACGGCTGGGAGCGCGTATAAAGTGTCACTGACGCTCTCCAGGCCTTCACCACCCTCATTGAGGACCACGGAGATTCCGCCTTTGCCAAACTTATCCTCGAGGAATTCTGCTATGGCGCTAGCTCCGCGAGAGCTAGAACATTGCTCGTCATAGCCAAATGCCAGAATGATGGTCCGGTCTGGCTCAAAGTCATCTTGAGACAAAAGGGCCTCCAGAGCAGACATCAAGGCCGTCATTCCAGCCTTGGACGCGGTACCACGGCCAGTGAGGTATCCGTCCCTTGGGTTGTAGTGGGCATCGAATGGAGCATACTCCCACTCGTCAAGGGTCTCGTTGCCAACTGGTACAACGTCTTGGTGAGCAGTCAAGAGGATGGGCGCGAGGTTCTTGTCTGATCCCTGAACCGTATAGACAAGCCCGAATTTGTTGATTGTGTCCAAAGATGCATGATCATCTCTTAGTCCCGTGCTGTCAGCTCCACACTCTCAATGGTACCGGCAGACTTACACGTTGGGGTATGTATTCTTGATGTGCTCAGGGATTTCGTTGAAAGCTCCCCATCTCTCATCATCATCGACATCCCCCATGTTATCGTAACAAACCGAAGGGATGCGGACAAGTGATTGATGGCGCTTGACTAACGTGTCAATCATGTCTTTGCCCGAAAACAGATCCCACGAGCTAGGAAGTCCGTCGTGTGAAGGATCCATGGGCCGCGAGAGTTGACATCCAGACCATGAAACGTCGGGCCTTGCTTCAGACTCTGTACCACCCGTGACCTTCTCGTCATGGCCAAGACGATGCTGGTTGTTGTTGGCTAGTGCAAGAGAAGATACCTTGCTAGCCGCAAGGAGGGCCGCAAGGTTCTAGATCGAGGATCTCATGCTGAACAGGAGGACGAGGTGATGCTGTTGAAAGAAGCAGCACAATGAACATGCCAGGAAGGATGATGTTTACAGCGTCAAGGGCACCAAGTGAGCTACTCTTATACTCTCCAGATGCAAAAGACAATCCTGCATACGGTCCATCGGCCCAGAGTCAACAGGTCTCACATAATGACTCGTACACTGTGGAGTTAGGGTGTCTCACATTCAGACCGGGCCGCTCAACTGCGCTTTGTTGTGATCTGCACCCTGTCCGATGTTTCACCACATAAACTCGGCAGACGGAAAGATGCTGCAAGACCCAAGATACGCGTAGATGACCTATCTCAAGTTGATCCGCCTGCCACGTTCTGCAAGACGGTTCATGACGTGGCAGACGGCTCGCAAAGAATCCGCATAATGCGTCGATTTTTTCTCATAACCCCTCTCTCCGGGGGCGAATTGCCATCCCAACATGATGCTGTTCCACTGAGTGGTGATGGATGAGCTTCCGACGATAGAATGCGGAGTGAATATTCTCTCATTCCCCACCGATGCACATCAACCAGTGGGTGCAGCCATCTTATTCGAGCCTCCAGCCTCAAAGATAATATTCTCCACCTTGGATGCATGCAGTTCAAGCTGGGAGAGCTCATGTCGAGCCATTTCTGCCGACGGCTAACTGCAGCGGAACTGATCAGATAGGCAAGTCGATGGATTCGGCTCCTGTCTTTGCATTGGAAGCGACGTCAACGATGGATTCATGCCCTTGTGATTGGACATTTATGGAGGCGCGGGGGATGAGATACACATCCTCGGTCCGGGACGAATCGTGAAGCGGGATGGCTGCATGCTTGCATGTTCATCGTTCCGTCCCGTCTTGGCACCTCCACTCAGTCAACGCTGACGAGATGCTGGGTTTGGCAAAATGACTGGATCACCTCTTGAAGGCCATGTCCTCGAAATGTGTCTCAACATCATGGTCCGCTGAACATTGTCTAGGTGAGCTAGATGTACTACGTTCCACCATCAGGCACAAGAGCTCGTCAGCAGCTCGGCGATGACAGGCGGGACTATAACCGCCGTGCTAAACATACAGACAGGCCTAGCCTACAGATGGGAATCGAGAGGTAAGGGTACGCCCCTACCGCCCCGGCTTCTCCACAGTCATGCAGCGTCAATCGAAAGCTCGTGTCATATCTGCAGCATGTGAGATGCTCACTCTACAAAATATGACGAATCAATCCAATCTTGATGCTACCCATGTCTCAGTCGAACTCAAGGCTCGTCGTATCCACTATCTTTCGGCCATAACAGAGTAACTCTTGACCGCTATCGTAGAAGTAAGTGAAGCAGAGATCCGACTCCCCACCCCGAGAGAGCTCAGCATCGTCTTGGTGCTGGCCTTGACGTCTTTGGCCAAGTCCTTATTTCATCAAACATGTCTCTCTGCCGTATGGAGTCCCGGAGTTTGAACTGGACGAAGAGGCGAGGCATCTTTTCCTGGGTATTGTTTTTTTCGATACGTAGCTGTTAGTCATATATATCCTCACTGAATGAGCCCTTGCCTGCATCGACACCGTTAAAGAGGGTCTCATGATGTTGGTGAAACGCTGTTAGACAGTCTACCCCAGGATTATGTTGGCTTCTAAGACGGCGTTACTGCGAAGAACATGGCGAGGAAACTCCAAGCCGACTGGGTTAATCCAAAGTAAGAGATGCATCAGTGATAAATTTAGGCACCGGCCATTGCCTAGGATCGTGTTCCATGCCGTCCTAGAGCCCGGGCCATTTATCGTCCATGTCTCGGACGTCTGCCCTCTGAGATTAGTGGAAGAATGAAAGGAAGGAAGCATCATCGAAGCTCGTACAATGCACTTGCTAGGCCTGGCGCAATCTAAACGACGCCGACTTCTACCGACTCTTGCACAGTCGACCAAGTCCACCAACCTCGTGAGTGCAGGCTCCGTGCTAACTATCAAAGAAAGACAGCCAAGCGCAACGCGTCCTACGATCTGTCTGTGATCCATGAAATTTTCACGCTCTCGACTCTATGTCTGACAGATCTTGAAGTCACTGAACAGAGCTCCCCTGACCATCATATCGCGTCTGAGACCCATGGTGATAATTGTTCAATAGAGCTTCCACGCCTCCAAAACCGGGCATCGCAGCGAGATGGCCAGTAAAAAAGGCCTAAGTTTTTGCTGTTTCTTCATTTCCTTCCTCGCCCAGTTGTACCTTTCTCACGGACTCTTGGTGACGAGCCTGTGCAGGGAGCAAACGCACCTCATCGATCAAGACCCGGTTTCTAGCGCCAGGCAGAGCCTCAATTACGGTCCACAAGGCCTTGACACGCTGGAGTGATCTCACCAAATCGAGGATGACCTCAATGGCTGGGACTTTCATGGGGTTTACCCCGGCTCTGATGAGCAAAGCCAAGTCTGACATGCAGGGAGCTACCCAATCAGCCTTGTCCGTCGCCGTCTTGATTATCCCCTCTCGCCGGATGCGACAAGGATCAGCAGACGAAATCAGGGAACAACCAAGACACGCTACTTGAATCAACGCGATGAGCCATCGCTAGCAGCAGTATTTATCAGACCAAAGCAACTGTCCACGCCAACTTACTCAACAACTATAGTCGGCAAACGGGGACGCCAGAGGGCACCGAAACTGTCATCAAACGTCGAAATGCCGCAGCACTTGGTTGAAGAGGCTGAAGGAAAGGAGTTTCCTGAGAGGGTCAGCCATGAGAAGGATATCTGCGCCTTGAGCAACTCGTTCCTCGCCGTTCTCAATATGGTGGCGCTCATTCTAGCATCCCTCGCATACAGCCAGAACAAGTCGAAAAAGCCTGCCGAGCTTGCACTCTGCGTATTGGTATGAATCGTGTCGCTCGAGATTTTTCATGTACGAGCTAACAGAATGATGAGACGGGCATCTTTGTTCCCCTCATCTTTGCTTCTGTGTGGCTCATCATTAGTATCAAACGAAATGATAGAAGGGCTGTGGCTAAACTCATCTTTGTGGCGGTTGTTGTCACCTTCTACTGCCTCTTATCGTGGGTAGTCCTTGATCAAAGCAATACAGTCATAGCTGACAGGTGACAGCTTCGGCTTTGGTGTGGCTTTTGCAAAGCGGCTCATCAAGAATGAGGAATGGGGGCCCAAGATTACATTTCGGATTGCGTCGACTGTGATCAATCTGGTAAACGTGTACGTTTCTCACCCTGATATCCGCGGTGGACTGACACTGAATTGACGTAGCCTTGTCGGATTCGTTATTCTCTGGTTTCACCAGCGTCTGGGTGCTGCTATCCCGAGTTATCCTGCCACGCCAGGTATGGCAAGGTGAAGACATTATGAAGAAGCAGACGGCTACTTACGGCTTTGTTAATAGTCATGGCCTCCAGTTTTGTCTTTTTCGAAAAGTCTTTTGTAGAGAAGCCTAGTTCGAGACCAGATCTGTGATGCGTCGTGGGATGTTATCAAGGATCTGTGTCAAAGCTACAGCGTACCAAACATGATAGCAACAGATGAGAAGTGTTACGAATTGAAAAGGACAGGGAATTGGAGAAGCTATTATTGTTTTGGAGCGAGGTATGCTATATACGATGTTATGATGTGGTCGCTGCATATAAAAGAGAGACGACATCATAATACTGGTTGAACATGAGAGGGGTGAATAATTATTCTTTTCTCGTATCGTAGTCTAGCATCGGTACGGGACATCAACCACATCCTCAAAAGTGAAGCGTCTTTCTAACCTCCTCAGAGCCAGTCACACCCTAGAAGCCCGATACGAATCAGTGCTGTCGTTCCCTAGTACTCCTCAGACAGCCCTTCGTAGTCCAAGAAGTGCCTCGAGACACAGTGCATGAAGTTGATCGAGCCGCTGACTGTCCATTTATCCTCACCCTCTCACCAATCCACCCCGACCAATCGCCGACCTTTCAGGTAAAAGGCCACATTCTCTCCGCACACGTCTGTGACTCTCCCAATATCCTCAGAATGCCTTTGTATGAGGTGGCGGTCGAAAATCCAAAAATTGACGAGACCGTCCTCAAACAAGATCTCAAACAACTTGTCAATCATCTCAAACCCCCATTCTGCATTGTATTCCAACGCGATGTTTCTGGCCGGCCCAAGACCATCTATGGCGGATGCGAGGGGAAGACGAGAGGTTAAGCCATCCCAATCAATTGTGTCCATATTTTGCGGTCGGAGTATAAAGAGATCTCGATGTGGGAAAACAGTCAAGTAATGCACGTCCCCATGTTGGGCAGTGAAGTAGCCTGTTGCTGGTACGCCGAGTTCCCACTTGAATAGCATCGGCGTGGAAGACTTATAGTCGTCGTGAAAGGTTCGTCCCTTGACGCCACTGAACTTGCGCTTCATAACGAGCCTAGACTCTTTGCAGGCACTCCATAATCCTCCGTCGATGAGGTATGTTGAAGGATTGCTATAGTCCTCCGTGACGCCGGCAGAGAACTTGCTGGACCTTGGGGCAGCAAGGCGGTTGCTATCATAACATTCATGGGGATGGAAGATTTCCATATTTCTGTTGACACCGTCGTCTTTCTTGGGGTGATAGACGTTGAACATGTGTACCCCCGGAAGGGCAGGACGAATAGCGAAATTCCAAATCATATCTCGAAGCTCCCAGGGGAGGTCGAGGAAGCGGTGGAATGTATCGTTCATTTTGAAACTCGGGAAAGGCGAATGGATTTTGCGCATGAATTTTGGAAACTGGTGATGTGAGAGGGGACTCTTTGTTTACTAACTTGCGGAAGACGACATCTTTTTATTCATCCGCCCAACACTTTGAAAGCCACTCCTGTCCGTATGAGTCACAATGATCTTCATCCACTGCCAGAAAGCCAAAACATTTCGCATTCGGGCTCGGCTGATCTGCACGGCCTGGGTAGATGTTAAGAGTCAGGATCAGAGTACTTGCTCTCTTCACTCAATTAACACAACCTAAAAGCAAACACAGCTATGAACCTGGTCAAGATCAACCTGGTCGACGTCACAGATGACTGCAAGGATGGTCGTGCTACACGTTTCAACACGTGCTTCCATCCGGCAGACCAACTCCCTGCCGATTTATCGAAACCCTCAGAGGCGCCTTATTCTTTCAGCCGCTGGCTTCCACTGATCATCAAGACCCGAAACGTCGATCCGTCGGCCGTTCAGACAGTCCATCTTTCTCGTGCCCAAGCCCGCCTCCTTGTGGATGCCTCAGCAACTTCCATCATCACGGGTGAGCTAAGTCGCGCGCTTGAGGAAGATCTCATAGATGAAGTTACCCCTGCCTTTTTGTCTCTTCAATTCCCACCCGAGGGGCTCTTCATGCGCTTGACGGGCTGTTCGCCCAAAGATGGAAGATGGAGAGATCCCAACCGACCTTCACTTCATTCCACGGACGACATCATTCTTCGTCTGACAACCTCGCATCGAGCCCGCAACGACATTGTGAATAGTCTCGAGTCCGGGTCGGTAACCGTCGACATCACACTATTGCCTTTTGATGCTCGGATGGACAGTAGGCGCGAACACCGAGTTTTCTGCTGTCCAAAGAATGGAAAAATCACGGCAGTGAGCCAATACTGCTGGCATAAGCCTTGGCTTTTCCACGGCAGACCTGGTACGGCATTGAAGCCTGTGGCGGACAAAATTTGGGCCGGCATCGTTGTCCTTCACCAGCAAATCATGAATGATCTCAAGCCGGACGCCGAACTTGATAATCTCCTGCTCAAACACGGGTTCACGTTTGACGTCTTATACGACGAGGACAAGGGAACAACGGAACTCGTTGAGCTGAATGTGTTTGGGGCGAGGAGTGGATGTGGATCTTGTCTCTTCAACTGGGTCGACGACTTCTCCTTACTTTACGGAGAAGGCAAGGATGTACAGTTCCGTGTCACTTATTGAGATGGAACTAGTGGTTAACTGTCAAAGAGAGAGTCATCCAATTATTTGCGCAAGCGAGCGATATCAAAACTGGGCAGGTTTTAGGGCCAACTCTCTTGTTGCGCAGTTGGACCTCGATCATTATTACAAGATCCGCGACAGGCTGAAAAAACAAATGGGTGAAAAATAAAAGAGAATTCATATCCCCCTTGTTAAACTCCTTTGACTTGCAGTTTCATCCTCACTATCAATCGACTTGCGAGTTATCGCCGTCTCGACCGTGATATGGATGCGTCCGTCGGCGGGATAAGAGCGTCGTTTCGGGCCCACCTCAACCACACTTCCATTGCCAGTTGGTATCTGAGCGGCCCTAAGTCTTCCGGGTGCACTTTTTGTTGTCAAAGATAGAGTGTTGTGTGCCGGTGGTGTTCGGCTGTTTCTGTCTGAGCCGTTGCGGCTGCGGCCTTGAGCAACCTTGGTGATGAGATCCGACATGTTCATTTCGATGAACAGTTTGACCAAGAAGGCCAAGGAATGGAACTGAAGGTAACTACATACAACAGGTCAGCCATGGCTCACGTGCAGGTCATCGACTTGGTTCCTACACAAGCTTGCTGGGCAAGGACATTAGTCCGATGAGAGCGATCTGGGTACGCGGTTAGTGAATGTTCTACAGCAATAGACAAGAGACCATGGATTAAGCCTACGTCGAGAGAGATGGATGCCAAGATCATGCCACAGTTGAACTGAAACAAGGAGAGGTATTTATCGTTGAGCCCGTGACTAACCATCCGGTTCCGGACCAGTTGGACGAAGCGCAGGTTAAGCAACAGATCAATGATGGAAAAGATGGCCATCTCGCATCTCTCCCAGATCTCGCTTATTCGCATCCACTTGGGTGAGATCTGAAGCTGGGCAGGGACCCAGGTGACCATGACACTGATATTGACCAGCAATATGAGCAGGAAGACTGCCCATCTGAGGCGGGCGACGGCGGCGGGGTTGGGTATCAGAAGTGCGAGACGGTTGACGATAATCTGCGTGAGAAGTTGGATCTGGAGCGACCAGAAGCAGGCTTATACGACAAAGTGGTAAGCGGATGGGTTCTCAAAGAACATGGTGGTTCGGTGCTCGTTTACCTATGAGGAAGAACAATTGAAAGCTACAATGGGGTCATTGGTAAGTCTCTGTGCTACCAGACGGATGGTTTACGAACCTCGGTTTAATAAATCCACGTTGGAAGCACCAAGCGAAAGCCCCAAGCACGATATTCACTGCCCATCCAACCCAGATCATGACGAGGTACGCCGTGACATGACGCTTTCGTCTCCATATTTCCAAGGTCTGAATGGAGGCTCGGAGGGCGGCGAAAAAGACAAAAGCAAAAGAAAAGCCCCAAAAGATGCTGGAGCAGTTCATGTCGACATCGTTGGGGGCGTGAAAGACGTATGAGTCTGGGACGAGGAAGCCATTGCTCGACATATTGGCCAGATTTGGCAGTACAATCACGAATTGGCAGTACAACACAGAAACAGAAAAAGACTTGTTTGCCTCCTCGAGGTGGGTGCCCTCTCAGTTAAGAGGGACGAGTCGCCACGAGTCGCCTCCCACACCCTCTCAACCTTGGGATTGCGGGGTAGCGGTTGTCTAGTCTAGAAGGCGGATAGCTCGACGCATTCCCCAGACTCGTTTTGAAGAGTGAACGCGAGTCATGATGGGAGAGGCGTCAGCCGCAAAGTTACACAGTAGCAGTTCTGGATTCCAAGTTGCGGGGGTAGAAGAGTCAAGTAACGCACGAGTGTTGATGCTGATGCTGATGCTAATGTTACCTTGGCTGGGGACGGGAGCAGAGGCAGAAGGTAAACAGTGCGTTTTTGACAGCTCAGTGAGAAGCTTAGCTTTGGAGGCTTGAACAATAACATGTGGCTGATGGTAGTAACTGTGGCTGGTGAGAGGGGAGCTTTGGTCTTGATTTTAGCATCCACTTTGCCGATATGAAGCAATAATCTTGAGAGAAGGATTGACATATGTATTACTCCATACTCACTTCTTTTTATATCATTTTAAGCTTCTTTTACACGTGTAATCTCGCTCATTCGCGTCTGCCCTGTTGCCCTCTTCCCAGCCCCGTTATCCGCTAGCTCGCATGGATATCCCCGGTACAGAAATACTCGCCTAACCGCCTTAGTCAGCCGCCTCATTAGACAGCTGGCCAGGTACCCACTACACCTCCTCGTTGTTCACCGCTCCCGCGTTCTTTTAATTTTCACACGACGCCATCAACGAACCTCTTCCTCCCTTACCCAAACACCTTCACGACAACCGATTAAGCTCTGCCCACCATGCGCGAGATTGTGAGCTTGCTCTCTGTCTGTTCTTCCCAGATCGTCTGTGTGCTAATCAAGCTCTCTTCGCCTTGCAGGTTCACCTCCAGGTCGGCCAATGTGTACGTACTAATCTGCCCCTTTCCATGGTGCCACCTTTGTGTCGCGCTGTTGCTAACTTTCGCAGGGTAACCAAGTCGGTTCTGCCTTCTGGCAGACGATTGCCGGCGAGCACGGTCTCGATACCAACGGCGTGTAGGCATTCCCCTCGAACCGACCGTCTCGTCTCGTCGTCCTCTTCTCACGCTTCGATCAGGTACAACGGTAACGACCACGTCCAGCTGGACCGTATCAATGTCTATTTCAACGAGGTACATACGACATCGCGTGACATGATCCAACCCATTCCGTGTCTCGGTCTCTGATCGAGCTTCCCACAGGCATCCAGCAACAAGTATGTTCCCCGAGCCGTTCTCGTCGACTTGGAGCCCGGCACCATGGACACCGTCCGCTCCGGCCCCTACGGACAGTTCTTCCGACCCGACAACTTTGTGTTTGGACAATCGAGCGCCGGCAACAACTGGGCCAAGGGCCATTACACCGAGGGTGCTGAGCTGGTTGACCAGGTCCTTGATGTCGTTCGTCGTGAGGCCGAGGGCTGTGATGCTCTCCAGGGCTTCCAGATCTCTCACTCTCTCGGTGGTGGTACCGGTTCCGGTATGGGCACGCTTCTGATCTCCAAGATCCGTGAGGGTAAGAGCACAATCGTTGAGATGTCGCGTAGTTTCGTCTACTAATCGCCCCTCCAGAGTTCCCCGATCGTATGATGGCTACCTTCAGTGTCGCCCCTTCGCCCAAGGTGTCCGATACCGTCGTTGAGCCCTACAACGCTACTCTTTCCGTCCATCAGCTGGTCGAAAACTCGGACGAGACCTTCTGTATCGATAACGAGGCTCTGTACGAGATCTGCAAGCGTACTCTCAAGCTGGCCAACCCCGCCTACGGTGACCTGAACCACCTCGTTTCCACCGTCATGTCTGGCGTTTCCACTTCTCTGCGCTTCCCCGGACAGCTCAACTCCGACCTGCGCAAGATGGCTGTCAACATGGTAAGCCATGCAACTCGCTTGACCAGACATACGTTACTGACATCCTTCTCCAGGTCCCCTTCCCTCGTCTCCATTTCTTCATGGTTGGCTTCGCTCCTCTCACTGGACGTGGCTCGCACGCCTTCAGCGCCGTTTCCGTCCCCGAGCTCACTCAGCAGCTCTTCGATCCCAAGAACATGATGGCCGGTTCCGATTTCCGCAACGGCCGTTATCTCACCTGCTCCGCCATCTTCCGCGGTCGCGTTTCCGCCAAGGAGGTTGAGGATCAGATGCGCAACGTTCAGCAGAAGAACTCTGCCTACTTCGTTGAGTGGATTCCCAACAACGTTCAGACCACTCTGTGCTCTGTTCCTCCCAAGGGTCTCAAGATCTCTTCCACTTTCGTCGGAAACTCGACTGCTATCCAGGAGATCTTCAAGCGTGTTGGTGAGCAGTTCACCGCCATGTTCCGTCGCAAGGCTTTCTTGCATTGGTACACTGGCGAGGGTATGGATGAGATGGAATTCACCGAGGCTGAGTCCAACATGAACGATCTTATCTCGGAGTACCAGCAGTACCAGGAGGCCGGCGTCGATGACGAGGCCTACGACGAGGAGTACCCCCAGGAGGAGTATGCTGAGGAGGAGCAGTAGATTCGAGTCAGATGAGGTGATTTACTTTCGACCACCAGACTACTTATGTCTATTCTGACCTCGCCACACATTTTATATACCTAATTGGCGAGCCCAAAGATGCCCATGCTAGCTGCTGTGATGTGATGTTGTAGATTCAAGTGGCTCGACAAAGCTTCCGGCTTCATATCGGGAATCGGCGTAATGATACTCCGACGTGATTGCAAGTTTGTTACGGTCACAGCCTAAGAAGCTCCTCTGGACCTTGAGTACCCTCGCCGTGTCAACAATGAGCCAGCCTACCGTTCACTGCCCATCCATTCTCCGCCGTAAATGCGTTCGTGAATGTTGCTTCTACCCATGTCTAGAGCCCCAACAAAAATATCCCAGTCCGACTCTTGATAGCGTTGGGGGCTACCCTGGACTGTGGATTCATCCTCTATACCAACATGTTAGCAGCCAACACAGGAATGGAGGGGTTAGGTGAGGATATAAATACCAGTGTTTTCTAGTGTTGAAAGATCGTATTCAGGTTGATCCATCGCATTTGAACCCTCGTTAACATACGGTGTTGTTATGGGCCACGGTTTATGATACCCTCATCTTTGATCGCCGTGTGCTTTTGAACACAAGTATAGAGTGCGACAAGGTGGTTCCTATCAAGGAAGAATGGAAATTGGATATTGACGGTGTCCAAGAACTCGAGAGCCTGGTGAATATGGCGACTGGACGTTTCGAGTACGGCTAATGCTGGGAGACATTCGTAGTCCCCATGTGCACTAAGAACGGGAAAGTAGATGAACAGCCGAATGTAGTGATAGACGAGACCCTGTGTGACACGTTAAATTAGTTGGCCCATTCGTGGCTTGAAGACCGGGGTAGGCATACCAGGACTACCCTGGTTAACCACGAGCCCAAGGGCTCCAACATTTGGGTGCGCCAGTCGTTCAATTGATTCTCCAATTCCACCATGACCTGGTATGGTGGTGTCTTCTGTTCTGTAGTATCTGAGTATAGGATCTTGATTACTCTTGCAAGCATCTTGCTCGAATAATAAAAGATTAGGGCGTCTTTCGACGCATATCCGTCATCTCGCTTCGAGGCCTGTAAGCCCTCTCTTGGAGGATCCTCAGCGGCAGGCTGGTTGTACAGGCTTCTCGGCCTATCGATTAGAAGCCTAGGAAGACCAGTTGCAGCGGCGGAGAAAGAGTCCAAACAGTGAAATACCGCAAATGTACGTCGTCGTCTTTCCACGACCATGAGGCTGGAGAAAGGAGGCGCCAGTTCAAGATGTAACCCTAGTCGGTACAATTTACCGATGGCAATACCCTTGTAACATTGGCACTTGTCCCTGTCGCCCCGCAAAAGGGAGTACAGCAGTGCCAACATGATGCAGTGTAGAACATCCATAGTCGTGTCCATCATCATCTCGTCAAGAGCCCCGCGCCACATTTTCTCACAGAAAAGAAGCTGAGGTGCGCTTGGACCCAACGAGGATCGAGTGATGTTGGCAATGAGATGTAGCTGTGCGCAGTCGATATGGCGCCCTCCATTTCCACTGTTGACCGTGGAGCGCTCGCGAGCATCAAGAAGGTCCTCTTGGTTGAGAATTGGGAAGAGAGTATGCCATGTAGTGAACCAGGTCCTAATACATGCATCGTAGAAAGTCACGGGAAGAGGAGTCTCACAGAGGGTAGACGATATCGAGGACTCCTCTGAGGTATGGGGGACGATGTAATCTGATTCTGGACATCAGCGCTGCCAAAAATCAGTGCGAGCACTCAGCTTGCCGAAGCACCGCCAGGGGTGGTTCACAACATTAGACAGAGACTATACTCACCAAGAGCGATGTGGTTATCCGAGATATTTCCCAGCCATCCTTTTGCGACTTTTGAGATATGCGGCAGAGCTTCTGAGTTGACCTCTGCTTCATAGTCGCTGATACCCACGTCTGTCCCTGTTGCCGGCGTGGACCCATGCTGAGTACTGGTACCAGCCTTGTTGCGCGAAAATGATACCGCATCAATTTGAAAGGTAGACTCTTCTAGGCTCTCCTTTGAGACCCAGATACGTTCTGGCCCCCTTGGTAGATTCGTATTGAGGTGTGAAGACACGCGACGCGTCAGTTTCTTGCTCGTACGACACTCCAATCCCGCATGGGAGCAATGCTCACAGCCTCCAGATAGCCCCTCGCAACGAATCTTTCTCCTCCTGCATTTGTCGCATGCTTGCACTATTCGGAGTAGTTGCTTCGACTTTGCAGGCTTTTGGGATCTGAGGGAATGTGGTGAGGGCATCTCAACTAATCATATCCGCCCAAGAAGCTGCGGGTGGGTGGCTAAGGTTCGGTACGCTCATCAATTAGAGAATTGAGCACACTCCAAGCCATCTTTACGTTCTTGGTGCCTTAAAATCATGTTCGGGGATCAACATAGGTATGTCATGGGACAAGCCTGTAGTGCCATACCTATTCGCTGCGCTGAGTCGCCGAGTAGAGCGACAAAGCGAGTGCGAGACCTTTAACAACAAAAATTCATTTTGAAGAAACCGACATGGCGAGGACTATTGGGATAGAACAAATGGCGCTCCTCTGACCTGTAAGCAAGAGAAGAAGGCGAGTTGAGGGCACTGCGAGAGGCCGAAGCCTGGGCACTAGACGAAACATTAAACAGAGGCCGAGGTGTAAGTAATGTGAAACTTTACTGACTATCCTTAGAGCAGGGGTTGATTATCTCTTTACTACGGCCAGTGAAGTCTTGTTTAATTTTTGACGTCTGACTGGGATTTACGGAGCAATTCTAATTTCCAATTGCTGAGCGATTATCAATGTTTATCTAAATAGCAGCTCATCATCCACGACTGGTCTGGAGACCTCCCGTGGAGTCAGGTGCCCGGCATGATGGCATACAAGGGGGTTTCAACCGATCATAGTGAGCGGCTCAGAAAGTCGAGACCCTTCATCTGTTCCAAGTCCGTGGGTGGCCACTCAAGGTCTAAATTTGCTGCCGTCTCGCTCGGGTCCCATGGTCCAAACACCAGGTTAAAGTACTCATCCTGTTCAAATACCCCGAGTTGATCTTGAAAGTCTGGAATCTGGACCTCGACTAGATTTGTCACGCCTGAAGCTTCCGGCTGTGAAGCGCCTGTGTTGCACTCCGGGTCTACATCGTCCCTGGATGAGCCGAGCTTGCGAGCAATAGAGGCATCGAGATAATTAAGAAAAAGATCCAGGATATTATTGTTGATCCTCCAATATTTCTGGATTTCCTTGAGGCCGAGAAGGCACATTTGAGCACGATGTTCTGCGATACGTCGTGGAACCCCAACTTCCCTCTTGATGCTGATGGTGTGAATGCAAAGTGCAGCAAAGAGACTCGTGACCCTGCTGAACTGTTAGAACCCCAGTTGCTGACGCCATTCGATTAGGAGGAAGTACAGATGCATTTGCCCATAGCGCAATACGCCCTGCTCAAGCATATCTTCGGCTATCCTGCTGATATTCGAGGCGGCACTCACAACAAGGAGCTGGTTGGAATCGGAATCCGGCTTTAGAAAGCTGTTTCGATACATGAGAACTCTCACGTGGCTACAAGAGGTCAGCGTTTGCCCTTCTTTGAGGAAATGCGCGAGTGCCTACTTGTAGGCGAGCATCAACAAATGCTCCCAGACTGATGGCCTCGTCTTCTTGGCCTCCGTGTCGAAATCGTCGGAGAGGTTCAGCCGCCATGCTTCGAGGGACGCTTCAATGTCCCGAACTTGATGTCTCAAAGGAACCTTTTTGGGAGCAAAGTAGATGTCCACTACTTGGCCAACTGTATCGTGTGAGACATGCATTCAGGAGACAGGGGAGACGGGTTCTCAAGCTCACGGATCTTGGATATTTCCACCATGTTGATAGCATACTTGACGTGATCAGGTGTGCATGAACCAAAAATCACATCCTCGTTCCCATCAAGGTCAGATACGAGGTCAGCTGGACTTAGTGGTTCGACATCACAATCGTCGTCTCTTATCCGGCTGGGGAGTCCAAGGGAAGCTGCTGCCTGCCTTTCGCGAACCTGGATACAAGGTTATCCATGATCGGGTTGTAGAAGAAGCAAGGCACTCACATAGATGGACCACCATATGCGTCTCCTAAGACGTGCAGTTCTGGAGTCTGTTGTGGTAAGCCTTGATCTGCAGGACTCATGTCAGCTGTTGAGAAGCTCTAGGAGAACGAATTGACTTGCGATCGATGAAGACCGTTTGATTCCGCGACGCCAATGACCACACCTAACCAGTATCGAACGTCCCGCACGTCAGAAGGCCCCCCTCTCCAAAAGCTCATGAGGAACAGAGATTGGAGCAGGGTAGTCTTGTCCTTCTCCCAGTCCGCATGGAAGAGAAGCCTAGCTCTGGTATACAGCACTGATTTGGCCTCAGTCCTGCCGCTGAAGCCCATAGCAGTCACCACATCTTCATCGCAATACGTGACAGCAATGAAGAGCATAGACTGGAGCAGAAGATCGGAAACACTGGAGGCGGCTAACTTCTTAGCAAAGTCTGCTCTGTCAACCACAGGGAAACAAGGATGAAACCAAGTGAAATATGACTCGAGTGCTGGGATACAGTCTGTTAGGCTGGGTATAGTGAGGGCCCCCTCACTGCGGAGGTATTGACTGGTTGTAATACCAACGGGCGACATGTACTCAGAAGCTGATTCTGGGGTGTCTGAGACGGAAAAGACCATCCTAGACCTCTGTGTGGTTGTGCCAAGATCATCGCTACCGGGATCCGAGCGTCCCCCGGTTTCTCCCCCGCCAGGTACCAAGGTGAGGAAGTTGGACTCGCCAAAGAATAAGACTCCGGAGGCATCTGTTGCTTCGGTCAAAGGCGATGGACTCCTAGGCACAAGGGTCGTATGGACGGCATCAACTCCCTCTTGGGCCCTTGTCTCTTTGCCGACGGCTTCAGGAGGTTGCGTCTTAGAAGTAGATGGCGACTTCTTCGATTTCCCGGAGACAGGTTCCTTGGCAAGGCGTTTTGGCCTACGTCTCCGAGGATACCTAAGAGAGAGTCGTGTGAGCCGAGCCGTTACGTTGTGGCGCCAACTGAGATACTGTGCCCACCTTCCTCTCAACGACGGGAGTAGTTGGCATGTAGCTCCCGAGACCTTGCAGTGGGAGCATGGATTGGACTCCATTGCGTTGCACCTGATTCTCCTGGCATTGCATTCTCGGCATGCTTGTTTCGCCCGGGGTCGTTTGGCGGCAATGACCATGCCATCGTTGTCGTCGTCAGGTGTGGCTTGGGGGAACATGTCGAGCTGTGTCTGGAGTCCGGCTGTATGCTCAAAGAAGCCGGGTGAAGACTCGGAGATTATATGCCTGATAGCTCGGGTATAAGGGACTGCCAGTAGCCGACTTGAGTAGCCGAAGTTGGCATTCTAGGACTCAACCAAGAGCCAACATGTTTTACGGTATCCATAGATGATAATATGTCATCTCGGCTTCTTTGAAAGCCTAGGCTCATCCCCCAAGACTGGATGTTGATAACTCAGCCCGCTTCCGATGACACCAATCCTTAGTTGGCACGCCATTGCGGGTAGAAAGCATCAAAGCGCACCTCTGCTCCATGTAGATTGCCACTGAATCCAAGAAGACATGATATGTTAGGTTTGTAGAAAGTAGAAAGCCGTTGGCTTAGCATGAGTTGATTTGGCCGAAAATGGAAGGTTACTCCTTGACGAACTTGTCTTGTTATTTAGCTTGTGAGACTAGGATAAGCCTAAGCGACGCGGGGAGAAGGCTAGGGCCTCGATAGGTCCCCCGCAGCAGGCGAGTCTTATCTGGGGCCGGGGATACAAGCGGAATGGACGGAATGCCCGGTCAGGGGATAGTAACGCGGAGAATCCTATTGGCCCCTTGTCATTAAACTTGACTCGCTAGACTGCTTGCGTCGAGATACTCACAAAGGCTCGCTCACCGTACCATGACAGGAGGGTAGGGAAGAGTAAAGCTCGAGATAAACACAACTGAACTTGAAGGAAGCCGTCCGGGATCTTGATTGACACAGCCATCTATCGGTCATCAGCTTGGGTTGCTCTCGGTTCTTGCCCCATGAGCAAAGATACATAAATGTCCAGGCCATCTCCCCACGAACCATCAAGATTCATCATAACTCAGAGCCACATAATCCATATTTGATCCATCCGCTATCATCGTCGTGATCCATCATCTCGCATAAGCCATGTCAAAGTCGACAAAAACCCAGGACCTCCCTGATCATCTGGTACCTGTCCCGTCCCAGAATGGCGAGGTCTACGAGGATACAGCTCATGATGCTGTTTTTGGCGAAATAACTGAGGATGGTCCTAACTATCGGGATGTGAGTGCAACCCAAAGCTTAACTGACAAATGGAAGTTAACTCTACACAGGTCGGCTGGTTGGGCACGACGGCCCTGATGATGAAAACGCAGATCGGCCTTGGCGTTTTGTCCATTCCGGCTGTCTTTGACACCCTTGGAATGATACCGGGGCTGATTTGCCTGATCACTGTTGCTTCAATCACCACCTGGTCCGACTGGATGGTTGGAGCTTTCAAGCTCCGTCATCGTGAGGTCTACGGTATCGCCGATGCTGGCCAATTGATGTTTGGACCTATTGGACGGGAGGTGCTTGGTATTGGCTTCTATCTCTGTATGCTTGGTTTCCTTCCCGTTGTGACTCTTAGGAGGAGTATACTAATGGCTATTAGATTGGATCTTTGTATCAGGCTCTGGCATGCTTGGAGTATCGATTGGCTTCAACTCGGTATCAACCCATGGAGCCTGCACGGCCGTCTTTGTTGTCGTTGCCGCCATCATGGCCTTTGGCTTTGCTAGCATACGCACCTTGAGCCGTATTACCTGGCTGGCTTGGGTTGGCCTGGTCTGCTTGATCGGCTCTAGTAAGAGACCTCCTGGAAGTCTATCTTGACGCGTGATCTAACTCGTCCAGTCTTGATTGTCACGGTGGCAGTCGGTATCCAGGAACGCCCCACAACGGCTCCTCAGGAGGGCTTTTGGGCCTCTGATTATAAACTTTTCAACAACCCGGGGTTCTTAAAGGCCATTACATCGGTTTGTTCTCTCGTGCTTGCGTATGCGGGTACCCCGGCCTTCTTCTCCATCGCGGCCGAGATGCGAGATCCTCGCCTCTATACCCGGTCTTTGCTCCTTTGTCAGGCTGTTGTAACCATCACATATGTAGTCATCGGCTGTGTTGTCTACTACTTTTGTGGATCTTACGTCGCAACACCTGCCCTTGGTTCAGCTGGCGTCACCATTAAGAAGGTAGCCTACGGCATCGCGATTCCCGGCTTGGCTGTGTCTAACACTATCACCATTCATGTAAGCAAGGTTGCGTAACTTGAGACAGGTGCATAGACTGACACTTCGGGCAGGTCGCGAGCAAATACATCTTTGTCCGCATCTTGCGTGGTTCCAAGCACCTAGTCGCCAACACCATGATTCACTGGGCAACATGGCTGGGTTGCACTTTTGGCACTGCCTTGATAGCTTATATCGTCGCCAGTGCCATCCCTGTCTTTGGAGGCCTTGTTTCTCTTATTGGAGCCCTCTTGGGGACTCTTATGTCGTTTCAACCTATGGGCTGTATGTGGCTCTATGACAACTGGAGCAAGGGTAAAGGAACTCGTTCTGTGCAGTGGATCCTGATGGTTCTGTTCAGTGGGTTTGTGATCATTTTGGGTACCTTCTTGATGGTTGCAGGAACATATGGCTCGATCGTCGGTATTATTGACTCATACGAAGGGGCTGGCGGGTCGAAGCCCTTTTCCTGCGCCGACAACTCGGGCTCAGTCTAAGTAGTTATCCTCCATGGCAGGAGAAGCAAAGATGCCGGTGATAGACAGCAAGTTTCAGCTTTGAGACAAAACCTGGTCTGGCTAAGTCTTTGTTTAAGCCTCTGTTGCATGCGTCTAGCTCGAATAAATAATTGCTTTGCGATGAGCTGGGTATCTTGGCTTTGATGGTATGATGGCGATTTACGTCGTTATAGTTGCATATTGGTACTATCATGTTGAGAACTGTACTTTTGTCTCTTCATTGGGCATGATGGCTTGATTGTGTGTAAAACTGTATTTATTTGACTGGGCTGTCTTTATCTGCCCTCTGGGTATGCTATGAGGTTAAATTTTGTTTTAGGTACTTTTGTCTCTTTGTGGACTTAACAAATACAGCTGTTCTTCCCAAGTACAAATCTTCTTACTTTCCAGTGACGTCTCCGACGGGCGCAACATCCAAGGCAAAGTTATCAACACATGGCGGTATCAAAACTTGGTACCGTAAACCAAGATAAGAAGTGCTTATGCATGCTGGTGGGCCTCTACCATCTCCAAGTTTTCTACATTGGTGGCCATTCAACGTTGTAAGGTATCTAGACAGATATCTCTCCCTTCTTGATTCCTCTTTGACTTGACAGATAACACTCACTAAGTCATACCCTTCCCTTAGGCGTAAGGAATATGCTATTTATAATCTCTTAGATACGGTCTTCTGGCTCAGTTAACCCATCAAGGGCCGGGCGACAACCATTATACAGAACACATTCCAATGCCAACATAGTCTCTTAAATACAAGGCCACTTTGCCACAGCGCCCCCATAATTGAGATCACGACCATTCCGAACTGGGTTCTCCCCATTAACGCTATATCCCTGGCCTTTGACCGGTGCGGCTGCACCCACTTGTCCTGCGAGAGCTCAGCTACATGGCGGAACCAAGGGGACATGAATCGCAAGCTTACCTAGGATTTCTTGGATCTTCGGATTCCTCTGTAAGAACCCTTGCAACCATCGTTCTCCAATAGGTCCAGCTTGTCCACTGACGGTCCACACTTTCGTGGCGAAGTCGGTCACGTCTCGGGAAGTTGGAGGGAGACCAAGGGCATTCTGAGCAAGCACCCACTGAGAAACATGGCTTTCTTGTAATTCCGACAGGTGGAGTTGTTTGTCGTGATCTTGGCCGGCCATGGCGAAAAACAGCGTCAAAGATAGCCTTAGTCTCAATGGATGAGCATCACAACGGCTTGACAAAGGAGAGCTGACGGGTATTTGGCCTTGGATTCTAACCACCCACACTCAGATAAGCAAAAGGACATCTGCAAAGAAACAGCTTCAATAAGGAAGGCCGGTCCATGCCGCCACGTCGACCCCGTGAGGCGTTGCCGCCAATATCGCCTTGGCGCTAGCCAGCCAGGGTTGCAGGCAGTACACGCTAGCCCAAACACTGGAATCCAGGCACCTTTCCCGTCTCGGTGGGGTTCCAAATGTGGTAAGTGATGGCCTGGAACGACCTTCCACACACTTCGAGCCAAGAGGCTGTCTCTTGTGAAGCAATTGGACGGCTTCTCATTCCATTTCCGAGATAACAGCTACACTGGGATTGGTTATGATTTCCGTTCAACACTACCACGGCAGCTATATACTGCATAGTACCTGAGTTCATCTCAACAACGAATCATTGTCGTAAACTTGCCCCTTTAACACCCCAACACTCGATCTCCATAACTTGTCTGGACAAACGACAACGCAATGGCCATCTGCCTACCAAATCTCGACAAACATGTCTTTACTATCAAGGATCTCAAAGAGAAGGGCAGCGCAAAACTCCCCGTTTCAATAAGAGGTATGTATGCCTTCTTACGAACTGGCTCCTACTTCTGGTCAATTGCTAATAATCCCCCATCAAGATTATTTTAATGAGGGCTCTATGGATCTCTTGACGTGAGTTGCTTCTGTTGACATCAAGAGAAACGGGGCAAGGAGTTCTCAACTGACGAACCCTAGCATCCAAGACAACGAGGATGCTTTCAATCGCTACAAGCTGCGGCCTCGGACTCTCAAGGACGTTGGCACCGTTGATACTTCAACAACCATGTTTGGCGCCAAGGTAGGTTGTAGGGCCCAGGAGCCCTAGGGCAGTTTCTCTGACTGCTTGACAGGTTAGCTTTCCCTTCGGATTCTCCCCCGCTGCTATGCACGCGTTGGCCCATCCCGGCGGAGAGGTCGCAACCTCACGCGCTGCAGCCAAGAACGGCGTAGCCATGGCCTTGTCATCCTACTCGAGTATGAATCTTGAAGATGTCGCCGCCGAAGGTCAAGGTAATCCGTACATGATTCACGTTTGCTTCTACAAGGACCGTAGAAAGACCCTCGAGATCACGAAGCGTGCTGAAGGTAAGTGCTGAAACGTGACCTGGCTTCAGATAAACTAACAAGGGTGCAGCCGCTGGCTTCAAGGCTGTCTTGGTTTCTGTTGACATTCCTGTCCTGGGCATCAGGCCTAACGAACACCGCAACAACTGGGGAGTGCCAGAGGGTATAACCATGCCCATGCTTGCTGACGAGAACGGCATCATGCATCATGACGCCGATTATCTCAAGGTTGACCCTCGGCTGACATGGGAGGAGGCCATCGAGTGGCTCCGTCAGCATACAAAGATGGAGATTTGGCTCAAAGGGAGTACGTGTTAGCACCCACTCTGGCTTACAGCTTGCTGACTTCAATATTTCTAGTCACTAGCGCTGAGGATGTTGCTCTTGCTATCGAACACGGTGTTGATGGAGTATTAATCTCTAACCACGGAGGCAGGCAGCTCGACGGTGTTCCCGCAAGCCTCGATGCGCTGCGAGAATGCGCACCTGTTGCGCGGAACAGGATCAAGTTGGGCGTCGACGGTGGGTTTAGAAGGGGCTCGGATATCTTTAAGGCCCTTGCCTTGGGTGCCGACTTTTGCCTCGCAGGCAGGGTCCCCCTATGGGGACTTGCGGTAAGTCACTCTTGAGGGACAAGCTACGCGCAGCTCACATGCTGACTATACCAGTATAATGGAGAGGATGGAGTTGATCTCGCTCTTCGTATTCTTCTTCGGGAGTTTCAGACCACGATGGCGCTGTGCGGGTATGTCAAGTCCTGCAGATTTGTCTTGGGGATGAGCTGACAGATGGGAATAGTTGCAAGGCAGTCAACGAGATATCCAAGGCTCATTTGTCAGTCTTGGAGTCATCGGGTATTCTGTCTCGGTTATGAGAGGCTTAAAGACATGTCTGTTCGAGGCAGCCCTTAGCTGCCGTTGCTGATGTGTTTAAGCATGTCGTGGAAGCGGTAGTCTTATCCTTCTTGGATCAGTGGTGATATTCCCTGAGCATGTTAGAAATTTCTAGTGTAGTTCGATTGATTCAAAAGATTAACAGTGAATTTCACTCAATTTTTCTTTTGCCAGGTCATCAACAAGGCCTATTGATGGACCAAGATCAAATGTGGTATGCCCAGGATGTATGAGGCAAACAACATGTCAGTGTATCGCTCCCAGGGTCTCTTATTAGCCTGACCGGAGCTTGATTCTGTAGAGACATCTACTGTTAGGTATCCTATTGTTCTGCTTCTTTGCAATGCTTAACTCTCAGGTGGTCGATGTGATGCTGGACCGTCCCGCTTGTCACCAGCAAGTCATTGTAGTTCTTCGCAACACATACCACAACCAATCTCAACCCCAAGAACGCGGACAGAAAGCAGAGCGAATGAGAATCAGCTACAATGGCGAAAAAAAGTAGGGGCTACATTCAGTATCTGGTTTGAATCATTGTGTACATACGCCTGCATCCCCCGATCCTTCTCATCCACTCACAGCTCCTTTGCAATCTTGTCAAACACTCCTAGAAGGATATCCGCATGATGCTTCTGGAAAATCAGCATTGGTCGCAGCCGAACAGACGATGCCCCACAGCCGCCGAGGTTGATGCCATGGGTCTTGGCTAGAGCCAAGAACTCGTCCCGCCGAGGGTTATCAAACGCGATAAATGTTCCCTCTCCCTTGCCTCGCAGGTTCCCGAATTTTCCGGGATACTTCTTGGCCAGCTTCTCTATTTCGCTGTAAAGATAATCCCCAACTGCAGCTGTGTTCGCCACCAAGTCCAGTCGCTCAATCTCGTCGATAATGGCACCAAAGAGGATGGCACGGGCCGGGTCTCCCATCCAAGTGTTGAATAGCCGGTACGGTTTGTTAGGCCTGAGGTCAGGGTTGCCAAAGTAGAAGCCGCCTGTTTGAGCTTTCTTAGAGAAGGTAACCATGTCAGGACCATCAGATAAGCCCCAATGTTCATGGGCCCAGAACCGGCCAGTTGCCCCGACACCGGTTTGGACTTCATCAGCGATTAAGAGAACTTTGTGACGTCTCGTAATCTCTCTCAGTCCCTGAAAGAAGGCAGGGCTTGCGTGATTGTCACCGCCTTCCGACTGAATAGGCTCCACGATGACAGCGGCGACCTTGCTGGGGTAGGTCTTGATGATGTGCTCGGCTTCCTCTAAGCACCTCTTCTCCTCCCGCTCGTTTTCCTCAATGTGATCCTCAAGGGGATATCTTATGGCTGGAAACGGGCACTGAGGCCAGTCAAAGGCAGGTATGTCAAGCTTGTGGATCGGCTTGCTGCGAGTGGTGGACAGACTGCCAAAGAGACGGCCGTGGAAAGCGGCTTTGAACGACATGATGGAAAGATTGGGCGATCCTGGCTGATGGTTGAGCATGGTGCTATCAAGCTCTTCCTGCGTGAACTCTGCATCGCGCTGGCCTCGTTCTTGCTGCCGTTTCCAAATGAAGGCAGCCTTGTAGGCCAACTCGTTTGCATCGGCTCCTGAGAGCGCCATGTAGACTTGGTTCATGCCCTTGGGTGCCACCTTGAGCAACCCCGTCTCCAGGATGCTGGCCCAATCGTTCTGAGGGAAATTGCCCAGAGCGGGACGATTGATCAGCGCAGATGCCATGGCGGGAGAGGTTGCAGCCTTGAGCAAAGTAGGATTGTTGTATCCCACCGGGATCGAGGCGATTTGGGCGTACACATCCAGCATGACATTGCCGTCAACATCGGCAATATAGTTGCCATAGCTCTTGTGGTAGTCTATCGTAAGGACTGCCGCGCTGGCATCAAAGACTTTGTCAAGTCTTCGTACTGCCTCCTTGCTCTTAGGACCCGGAAACGCAGTGACGACAGTGGGCCCTGCGGGCTCATCGGGGAAGAAGGGAGCCTCGTCCTTAGTAGCCTTTTCAGGCTTCTCGATAAAAGTCGGCATGATTAACGGAGGGGTGCGATGATGGTGTTGGTTGAGAGACTGGGAAATAGTTTCGGGCTGGAGGAAGTGAAGTGGCAGGTTATATCAACGTCGCCCAAGTGGTTCTCAGGCTTTCAGTGAAGAACAGATGAGATGCAAAGAGTCCAAGCACCCCGCAACGGCTGATCAGGTTTGATTAGATGAGGGGTTCAAACGTAACTAGTGTCGTCATTGTCTATCGCCTTTCCCTTTGAGTTTCTGCTTCACGAGAGGTAGCGTCACTAATAGACGACCAGCCAATCCAATGTCAGACGCGATGGCCTTCCTAATCTAGCTTCCCACCACTTCACTAATAACCCGAGTTAGTCATCCAGTCGGCGTGTTGAACTGTAGCTGCATGTCTCACTGCCTTGTCGAAGGATCTCCTGAAAATGCCGACTTGGTGGTTCATATAGCCGACTTCACCGTAGATCGTGGGGACGGTTGAAATCCATCAATAGCTCCGAAGTCACCATTCAGAGCTGAAAAAATTATTATTGGTCCCGTTCCGAATATTTCTTTTGAGAGTCCTTCATAATCTATCCTTTCTTTCGCCCTCAGCACAAAACGTCGGCATAGAGCTCGCTACCATGGCTTCCAAGATTCTCGCCAATCTCGCCCGAAAGGACTTGCTCCGGACGCAGGGTTACATTGATGGTTCTTGGGTCAACGCAGACTCAGGCAGGACCTTTGACGTCCTTGATCCTGCTACCCTTGATAAGATCGCCTCCGTCCCAGAGATGGGATCCGAGGATACTCTCAAGGCCATCCAATCAGCACACAAGACCTTTCAGTCATACAAACAGACGACGGCAAGACAACGTGCGCGATGGTTGCGCAAGTGGAGCGACCTCTGTCTAGAAAACGCCAACGACCTCGCCCTGATCCTCTGTCTGGAGAACGGAAAGACGCTGGCCGAAGCCAAAGGAGAAGTTACCTACGCGGCCTCCTTTTTGGAGTGGTTTGCCGGCGAGGCTGAACGCACCTATGGCGAGGTTGTACCCTCATCTAATCCAAAACAGAGGATCCTAACCTTCAAGCAACCGCTTGGTGTTGCGGCGTGTATGGCTCCCTGGAACTTCCCCATCGCCATGATCACTCGGAAATACGGTGCCGCTTTAGCTGCGGGTTGTACGACAGTGTGGAAACCAGCAGGAGAGACGCCTCTGAGTTGCCTGGCGCAAGCTGTGCTCGCCCAAGAAGCAGGCTTCCCTAGGGGGTGCATAAACGTCATCACCACTCTCGACTTGGTGGCCGAGGTTGGCAAGACTCTCTGTACGAGCAAGCTCGTGCGCAAACTGAGCTTCACGGGTAGTACGCGAGTTGGAAAGATACTCGCAAGCCAGTGCAGCGGCAATCTGACCAAGCTATCCCTAGAGCTTGGCGGAAATAGCCCCTTTATCGTTTTTGACGATGCCGACCTGGAGACAGCTATCGAGGCCTTTACTATGGCCAAGTTTAGAAACTCTGGCCAGACATGCGTAACTGCCAATCGCGTCTTTGTTCAGAGCCGCATCTATGATGCATTCGCCGAAGCTCTTGTCGCCAAGGTCAAGACGCTCAAGGTCGGCCCCGGTACCGAGCCAGACGTCTTCATAGGGCCCCTCACCCATGAGCGCGCGGTTGATAAGGCTATGAGCCATATTGAGGGCAAGTATTCTAGCAGCTCTCAAAGATAATTCCATTCTAATACTCCCTAGATGCAAGAAAGCGCGGCGCCCATGTGGTGCTGGGGGGAGCGCCTCTGACCGACTACAAGGGATACTTTATTCAGCCGACCATCATCAAAGGCATGAACCACGACATGCTCATGACTCAAGAAGAGACGTTTGCGCCGGTAGTTGGGTTGTACAGATTCGAAACAACCGAAGAGGTCATTGAGCGGGCCAATGACTGCGACGTGGGACTCGGCAGTTTTATCTGCACTGAGAATACTCCCCGAATGTGGCAAGTTGCTGAGGCACTTGAGGTTGGAATGGTGGGAGTCAACCTCGGAGTTCTTAGTGCGTGCGAGAGTCCATTTGGTGGTGTCAAGGAGAGTGGCTACGGCAGAGAAGGCGGCCGACATGGTATCGATGAGTATTTGACTGTCAAGTCAATGCTGATCAATGTGTCAACCAAGCAGTCAATGAGTTGATTCCATAGTGAGGACAGGAATCATGTTTCATTGTTTGCGAGAAGAGTCTATCCAAATCAAACACAATCCTTCGTGATAATTCCTTTGGTTGTGTGTGAGCCAATGGGATAGAAGCTGGGTAACAAGTAGCGCATCTTGTTCCAAATAGAATCACACCTTGATACCATGGAAATTACGGGCTAGAGTTTTCAAGATTATGTGACAGTAACCATAGAACCTCAAGAAATGTGAGTCTTGTAGCTTGCGGTACTACTTTCCTTCTCCTAACAGGGAATAATGCCCTCTGGCTTGCCATCGACGCCCTTTGCTCCAGTTCAATTGTCTATTCCCTGTGAAGTTGTTCACGCCGACATGGTCCCTCTTCCGCATTAAGTTATCATAGTTTGACGACAAGGAGCGACCGAAGGGATCACCTGCTCTGGACATGTAGTTTCATTTGGCCTTTCTTCACAATAAGTCCCAATTTGACGACTACCCTTTCTAGCAGTTGCCAGAAGGGAACTCAAACCAAATGGAGTCACCTTCCTGACTGGGATGGTGGCACCAAGACGACCATAACTTAGGTAGTTGACTAGCCCCTTTTGATCAATATCCTTCTTGGGAACACGAAGAGGATCTGACATTTGTAAGTTGCCAGTCGCCGTAGACCTGGACTGTTTTTGACCTTCAATTCGTCTAGACTGATCCTTCTCATGTGAGGGATGATAAAAGACCTCGCATACACAAGTTTGCCCATCAGGTCTCTTCTCGGTATCGTCAAATCCGTACACAATGGCCACCCCCGTCCTTAGCAAAGATGCTCCCGCTCCGAGCCCTCTCATGTCACAGGCTGTAGTCTACAACGGCATGGTGTACTGCTCTGGTTCTCTTGGGATTGACCCTGCCACTGGCAAGTTTGCTACGGGTAGCGTCGCTGACCGTACGGTACGCACTTCTCCTTCAACCCTCCAAAGGAATTGTTTTGACAAATCTACCAGGCACAAGCCCTCAAGAATCTAGATGCTGTCTTGAAAGCTGCGGGAAGTGGCCTTCACAAGACAGTCAAAGTGAACATCTTCCTGTCCAGCATCAACCACTACAGCAGCGTCAACGATGCTTATGCAAAGTTCTTCACGCAAGCGGTCAAGCCTGTCAGTCTCCTCCAGTATTCTTGCAATACTCTTTAACTAATCCAGTGATACCAGTGCCGGACCTGTGTTGTGGTAGCCGAGCTACCACTGGATGCGGAGGTGGAGATTGAAGCTACAGGATTTATTTGAGGGCTTTAGACCATGGCCCTTTTGAAAGTACCAATTGATAGTGAGGTAATTTCTCTTCAGCTGTGAGATGTACGGAAATTTCATAATTCTTGAGAGAACCCAACTCTTGTTCCACTGTTCTTGACGGTCACACCGGGGCAGTACTAATGATTGTCTGCTGTACAATCAAGATAGCTAAGGGGCATCTCACTTTGTGGCCCTGGGAAATCAGCTTCAATAGTTCGAGCATATACTATCTCCTCTACCTCACTCGCCCCGTTGATTTCGATGACAAGACTTCAGAGCTGCGTTAGGATAGTGTTTCTTCGAAGGCTTTGTTTACTAGGCTGTCGCTTTTCAGCCGCACAACTGCTCTGTAGTCCACATCTTTTGATGCCAACCTGGGCCTTTTTTTTCTTTTGTGATGTCTTGTGCAGTAGTGCGTTATTCCGCAGCCGCCGACCGCACTACGTGAGGGAAAGCAGGTGAGAAGAGATGGACACAAGATATGGCAAGAAACTATTATGTTCGGCCTCTAAGTGATAGTGTAACCGAGCCATGTTCAACCACACGGTACCACGGCATGTGGCATATGTTGGGGTGTCTACCTAGACACCTATCTACACCCAAGATCACTCCAAAAAGGCCCCATTGCAGGCGGCCAGTTCAAACTCGTAGTCCGGTTGGAAGTCTGTGTAAAGCCCATCCTTCAAACCATGTCAGCTGGTGCAAGGGACGGTAGTACTGAGAGACTCTTACCGGGTTGCTTGTAATCTCATAGGTGTATCTTGCGGCCTCCTCTTTGACCAGGATCTTCTCGAGGCCTGCGGCTTCAACCTTGAGCTGAATCTCGCAGCAGGCCTCTAGAAGAGAAAAGAGGTAGGCTGCCTCGTCAACCGTCTTTCCAACAGTCAACAAGCCGTGGTTTTGCAGAATGAGCCCTTTGCCTCTTGAGCCCAGGGTGGCAGCCAGCCTCTCTCCTTCTTTCGGGTCCAAGACAACTCCACCGAAATCCTGGTATACCTGATGCGCATCCCCATAAAAGTTGCAGACATCTTGATGAAGCATATCCAATCGCTTTCCAAAGCTTGCCCATGCACGGCCGTTGATAGAGTGAGCGTGACAGGCAGCGTTGACGTGTGGATGGGCGTGATGGATGTGACTGTGAATTTGAAAGCCTGCTGCGTTGGCTGGCTTACGAGTATTGCCGCCAATTGCCTCTCCGTCGTGGTTAAGCAAGATCAGGTCGGAAACTTTCATGAGACCAAAGTGATGTGCAATACTAGATAGTAAAAGGGAGAGGTAAGCCGCTGTCGTTGACTTAGGGATGATTGAATGGAACAACATACGGATTCGTCCAGAAGCAATCTAAATGTTCAGGGTCTCTCAGAGAGATGTGGCCTGCCAGTCCTTCAGTATAGCCCTTGCGGGCAAAGACTCTGAAGGCACCAGCCAGATGCTCAAGCATCCATCGTCGTTGTTTCTCAAAGGAATTGAAGTGCGGTGGCCCTTGAAGAATGGCTCCCTGGGAGAGACTCTGTAGGGCGTTGCCTTCATGGATAGTGGTCGGCTGGTCTTGGTGCCGTTCAACTTTGGCAGTCTTGGTGATGACGGCAGTAGAGGTAGAAGACATTGTAGAGGTTCGGTGCTAGATTGTGCTGTTGAGTGCTGTGTGATTCCTGGAATGACTGGATGGCTCCACGCGATCTTGATGGTTGTTATACGTCCACTCACAGGAGAGCCAAGGTAATGACTTCACCAAGAGGAACAACACACTACGCAGGACTGTTCACGGGAGTCATTTACCTTGAGGGGTCACATGCCAAAATGAGAAGTAGAAATTGATAAATGTATTGCTAACTAGATGATTTACTTGTGCCCGAAGAGCCATTGCCCAGAGATGGCTGATAAGGGATGTGATTGGCATTGATTCACGTAGAAACGACGGGCTACTGCAACTTGGCGATGCTAGAGTCTCTTCTAAAGAAGCAACCGCATGACAACAAAGCGCTTTGGTCCTTTGAGACTTGGGTAGCTTATCGTCTCTGGGCCAAAATAGGAGTACGATCTGGTATGTGGGTACGAACGAAAAGCGCACCACATGGCATCATCTACCCAAGATGGTCTGGGGGAGCCAACTTCCTCATCTGGGAAGACCGTCGAGGTCTCCGGAGCAAGTATCGCCTCCTATTGGCCAACAGGTCCGATGCCGTGTTGGAGCGGGCGTCACGGAGTACACAGCCAATCAGCGATCAACGTTATAAGCTTCCCTGCTTGGCCATGCCTTGTTATCTTGAACGTTTTACCAGAAGCAATGTTCTTGATGACGCGAAGTAATGACAGAGGGGCTGGGGGTCTCAGCTTCTAGAGACGCGAAGACCGACTCTCTCCGATGTCGCGGTATGAATCTCCAGGCCCCCTCGGTTTGAGTTGGAAATGGAGCAAGATATGGATCAAGACAACTTCTCACGGTTATATAGACTTTGTCACGTCCGCTCAATCAAAAAATTTCACCACTGGTTTCCTTAGCACGTATACCCGAACAACACCATGGCCTTCACTACAACAGACAAAGCCAATGTGCTCCTCATTGGGGGCGGAGGCGTTGGAGCGATCGTGGCACTCAACATCGAAACTGGCGGACGAGGCGCTGTGACCTCGGTGTTGAGATCCAACTTTAACATAGTCAGCCAACAAGGCTACACTATCAACAGCATTGATCATGGCGATGTTCCCGGCTGGAAGCCTACAAAAGGTGAACAACTCTTGCAGATTATAGAGACGCAGACTAACCAAGTCATTCTCAGTCGTCAACTCGGTGCCTGATGTCGCCAGAGACTCGTTGCCGCCTTTCGACTATGTCATCACGACGACCAAGAATTGCCCCGATGTGCCCCCCACGCTCCCAGAGATCATCGCGCCAGCCGTCACTCCCGGCCATACTGTCATCGTCATGATACAAAACGGGCTTAACATCGAGAAACCCGTGTTTGAGAGGTTTCCACGGAATATCGTCCTCTCGGGTGTCTCAATGATTGGTTCGCATGAGAGACAAGTGGGCATCATCTCTCACGTCGATCCCGACATTCTCTATCTAGGTGCCTTTCATAATCCCAATTTGGAAAATGACAAGGACGAGGTTGCAGCTGCGCATGAGTTCATAAAGATTTATGGGGCAGGGGGGAAAACAAACGTCCAATTCTCCGATGACGTCCAATGGGCGAGGTGGCGCAAGATCATCTTCAACGGCGTCATGAACCCGCTCTGCGCCATCACGAATCTGGACTCGTCGAGAGTCAGGCTGACTGACACCCTCGTTGAGGGCCTTGTAAGGCCAGCCATGAAGGAGGTTTTTGAAGTTGCGTCCAAGTGCGGTTACCAGTTGCCCGAGGACATCATCGACACCATGATTAATCTGGATCCCATGGATCTGTATCTCGAGCCTAGCATGCTTTGTGATTTCCGGAAGGTAGGATATAACTTATAAAAGGGTCACTTGGGCCTGTATGGTGGCTGTTCGAGGGCTAACTTCTACTTCCACTCTAGGGAAACTTGATGGAGATCGAGTACTTGGTAGGCGAGCCCTTGCGGGAGGCTAAGAAGGTTGGAGTGTCTGCACCAAATCTGACGGTCATCTACGAGATTTGCAAAGCAATACAGTGGAGGATGAAAGAAGGAAAGGGGCTTGTGACGGTTCCTCCCAAGAGGGGAGAGTAAGCAAAGGTTAGGTGAATAGAATTTAGGCGAGACACGTCAAGCAATGAAAGTCCGCCTCTCGTGGACTGAAAAATGCAAACAGCGGTTAGTAGTCCTATTCTTACAATATGCCTACAAAGAGTTACGAGCCCTCAACAAGACAGATGGTGTGGGCGTGGATGCCTCACAAGGTCCCATTGTGCTTATAGCTGTGACGGAGATGGCACCTGACCGTGATACTGGGTCGATAATAACCCATGGATGAATAAGGGCCATCTAGATGCAATGAAATGAGAAGAAGGAGTTTGCCATGACTTACCACAGCTCAAAGGGATCGATTCTTGTTGAACAAATTACGGCCAGTGATTAAAATAGTATTTATTCGTGATACCTTCCCACAAATCACTCATCTTACGCCTAGCGGTACGCCATATCATTATAGTTTCCCAAGCGAATCGTCAAGTGAGGACAATATGCAACTCACCCAAAGCTGGGAAGCCAGCAGGGGTATTAGTCTGGGTCCAGATACCTAACAGAGCGTCTTTAGAGAGCGTAGAAGTCCAAATCCCCTCGACAGTAATTTTGTTAAACCATGTGATGAACCGATCCTGTGTGGGCTTGCTCATGGCCTGCGAACCCGCGACAAAGGCCGGCCAAGGCATATGCCCGGTCCGAAGCGAGTGGTTCTCCTTTGCTCGCTCAATTTCTTCGAGATGACGGATGGCCTCATGGACATAAGGCTGCAGGTGCCTGCGGTGCATGCCTTGGGCTTTGCGGCTATAAAAGATAATGATAGCTTGGTGTAACGCTCGCGTATAGTGCTGCATCACCAAACGGTTCCCTTCTGAGACTGGCGCTGCCTCCATTCGAGCAACGGCTTCATCAACTGGCCATTCAAGGATCTCATCTTCCAGGCGTCCAATTTCTGATTGGGTAGGAAGACTGCCTGATTTGGCCTCGTTACTTTGTTCATGTTGGTTGATAGCACGCAGGATTCCGGTTGCCTTCCGGAGAAGAAGCAGCAGGCTTCTCGGGAGACCATATATCATCTCCAAAGACCCCGATTCGAACCCCCGACCCGTGTCCCGCGAGACCATAAGCTCCGCTATGTCTTCCAGCTCCTCAGCATGGCTTGAAGTGCTCCCGGCTGACCTTGGACTCTGCTGAGGCTGGTCAAACAGCAACTTGGTGGCTTCTTGCATCGTCCTGAGGTAGAGAAAGATGACATAAAGTCCTTTGGTCGTATCGCAGCTAGGAGTACCACATCTGGCAATACGGGCTCTGATGAGCGTTTCAGAAACCTGCAGATGGATCTCAGAGGTGCTTGTATCACCCGAGATTACCTGGGAATGGTCAGCACATGGGACCTGTGGATTTCGTGACAGGATCCCTACATCGATTGTGACCATGCACAGCATAGCTGCCAGAAGCTCGTTGTAGACGGAGTCGGTGAGGTCGGCGTACGACTCTCCTACGCACGTCTCGAGCAATTTCAAGGCTTCGCACTTGTAGTTGGAGGCCACGTGACCCCATCTTCGACTCACCTCGTGGTCAGACGAGTTGACATTGCGCAGGTTGTAGGCACTGACCGTTAAAATTGTCTGGAGAAGGGCTCTCCGTGACCGTGGTGCGTGACCCATAATCTCTAGTTCAATACTGCACTGAAGTGCGCGGCGGAGGTGGAAGTCTTTCCAAGGAGAACTTGGGAGGTCAAGAGGACTGAATATAGGAAGAACGTTCTCAACGTAATTTCGAAGCAAATGTCGCACTTCGGCCTTGAGGAAGACTTCCGCTGATGGGTCGCCTGCGGGAGAGTACACTGTGGGAGAGTGGTAGGTGTCAGGTGACGTAAAAGCATCATCCGCTTCCATGTCCTCGGCATAATCCTGGTCTTGAAGAACCCCAACCATGGTCGTTCCAGCAGGCGGGAAGTTGGGCTGCGGCGGGCTTTCATGTATGGGAATATTTCTTTCAAGCTCAGTGCCTATGTTTTCATGGCCCACCAGCTGGTGCTGGGATGCTGGAGTAGAAGGTTCCTCGTGAAGGGAAAAGTCCAGCCCGCCAATATCCGGGCCATCATCCAAGGTTGATTCGACCAAGCTAGGTACTTGCACTTCGTCTTCAGTATGCTCAACCAAGGCCTCAGGCTCTTCAAAAGTAACTGGTAGCAACTCAGGTGCACTACTACTGCTCTCGATAGCAAACACCGAGAATGGGCCACATGATTTGGACGCCGAGCGTGCTGCAGCTTTGTCAATGTCAGACAGCGCCGCCTCGATGCCCAGAGATTTCATGTGAGAGGCTATGACCAGGTTAGCTACTGCACATGGTAGTGTAAAACGGCCACTGTGACTTACCAGGAAGAAGCCTCCGTCTATGCATGTCTTGAGGCTCAGTTGGTGTGTCATTGTCCAGATGGCCGTAGATCGAGGCGGGGCGCATCCACTGAAGCCTTGTATGGTAGCCTCCGCAAGAGATGCCCTTTAACTGGCACTGAATGCACTCTGGCTTCGTCTCATCGCATTTCAACCGACGCGACCGACATGTCCAACATCCTGTGAATGTCTTGCGAGGAGGCATCCTGGTTGGAGGCTGAGGGACCAGGTTGAGTCAGAGGCTGCCGGTTGAACTTGGGATGCAGAGGGCGAGGGTCAAGTTTGTGAGATTGAGTCGACAGTCTCTCAACACGGCATTGAATAACGAATTACTGTGGTACCAGTGATGAACAACTGAACTTGGTATCCTGGGGTGGAACGCCTTACAACCTGAATGCAAGGGTCTGAAGATAAGCGTCGTCACTCCACATGGGGGCGTTTCTCTGGTCAAAGCCCCCGCATTCTGAAAACTTGAATTGGTGGGTTTCTATTGGCTCAATCGGCCGAATTTCCGGGATCGGGGTTGATAAAGCGGACTGCTCGCTGCCACACCCCGCATGGAAGCACGACCAGATTTGACCATCTTTATCGGCGAGATCGGAGCACGAACCGAGAGGTTGGTGAGTCAAGAATAGCCGACTAAAAGTTGTAGTCATCAAATCAAGTTGCCGAGAGATACGGTAGCACCAAGTCAGAGTTCTAACCCCCCTGTCAGTTCGTTCTATCTTGTTAAGAGCCATGGCCTCCAACCAAACCCTGGCCATTGTTGGCTGCGGTAAGTCATGGTACCTGTGGATAAGATACAACCAGAAAACTGAAACGATGATGCAGGCAACATGGGCTCTGCCATCTTGAGCGGGTTGCTAGACGCCACTCGGCCAGACCCGCATCCCCGAATTTCGCGATTCATCGTCGTCACCAAGACGGCCGAGTCTATAGATCGTCTCCGGTCTGAGTTTAAGCATGAAGAATCACGAATCGAGCTAAGCCATGGAAACACTGTTTGGGCCATGAAGGAGGCCGATATCATCCTCCTGGGCTGTAAGCCACAGATGGCACAAGACATCCTGAGTGCCGAAGGCGTGCAAGAGGCACTTTCTGGAAAGTTCTTGATCAGTTTTCTGGCAGGGAAGACACCTCAAGTTCTGGAAGGCTACATCAGCAAAAACAATGACGCAGGCCCAAGGCCCTATGTTGTCCGCGCTATGCCCAACGTCGCAGCGCGAATTCGCAAGTCAATGACCATTGTCGAGCATAACCCCTCCCTACCCGATGAGCTGAGCGACACCTTGTCCTGGATCTTTGAGCAGATTGGCAGTGTCAAAGTATTAGCCTCTGAGTTGTTTGACATTGGCTCCCTGCTAGTCGGGTCATCAATGGCTATTCTGACTGTCGGGTTGGATGGACTTCTTGATGGGTGCGTCATGGAAGGTTTGCGAAGGCCTGAAGCTTTGGAGATGGCAGCACAGAGCATGCTGGGGCTGGCCGAGATGCTACGACAAGGCGAGTGCACGCCAGCCGAGTATAGAGAGAATGTCTCATCGCCGAAGGGAGGCACTATCACTGCACTGTTGACGGTTGAGAAGGCCGCGGTGAGAGGCACGTTTGCTCAGTCAATCATAGACGGGACCAAGAAGATACAGGGATGAAGCACAACTCTACGATTAGACATAAAATAAAATAGACTTAAAGTATAAAGAAAAAGAATGTCGGAATAGGGTGTCCAAGGTCGTTTGACATCTTTGGTACTGTCAGTTGTTTGCACCTAGAGTTGAGATATTGTGTTCCACATCAACGACAATTCCATGGCTCTCATCACTATCTAGCCATTTAAATTGACATCTCACCTATCATGTCTGTCCCTAACTATCTACTTTCACCTCAAGAAATATTTCACAACTTCAACACGGACTTCTTCTATCTCACCTGGCTTGCTAGTTAAGGGTAGGTAGGTTCTGTGAACTTCAAATGCGTATCGGCACAGGCGAACAACTTTCCCTCCAGCTCATCCTAGTCCTACATCTTGATGACAAACTTTTCTCCTCGTTCGTGGTCTAAATATACCTTCTCTGCGTCCTCTAACGTGATCTCTTTCCATTTACGATCGCCAGCTTGCTCCCACTTGCCACTCTGAAAAATGGGCTCAAGACTTTGAAGCAGCCCCGCCATCACACTGCTCTTGTGTGCCACCGAGTTGATGCCAATGAGGCTCTTCTCAGCGCGGTAAAAGTCTCGCATCTTTAGCGTCAGCGTCGGGCTTCCACCCTTTGGCGCTGCGATAAAGACCAGTGTGCCTCCGTGAGCGAGGGTATTGTCGATGGCGGCGGCTGTGAGAGCTGGGACGCCAATTGTGTCGATGACAACATCCACACCCTTCTTGTTGGTTAGATCTTGCGCCACGAGCAACTCGGGATTGGCACTGGTATCGACATCTGCTCCAGGCCCACGAACGGCTCGAATAACTTGACATCCAAGCTCCTCAAGCATAATTGCAGCTGCGCTGCCAACAGCACCTCGAGCGCCCAAGACAAGCGCTTTATCCCCCTTCACGGCACCTGATCGCTTTACCATGAGAGCTGCTGTTGTGAAGGGAACTCCAATGGTGGCTGCCTGTGTATGGGTGAGGGCAGATGGCTTTGGCGCAACACCATCGGCAGGCACAACAGCATATTCGGCGTGGAACCCATCCTCCGTAAAAGCGTGAGTAAAGCCTGAAGTGCCGACAACGGCAGAGTTCAGAAGCGGAGAGGGCTCAGTATCACCAGAGGCGACAACGACGCCAGAAAAGTCTCGCCCAGGAATGCGTGGAAACGTGGTTGAGCCGAAGCCGCCTAGAGCATTGAAGCTGTCGGAAGGTTGAATCGCAGATGCGTGGACCTTGACAAGCAAGTGTCCCGGAGGAGGCACTGGAACTGGCTGCTTGTTGGTGAAAGAGAGACTCGGCTTGAGAGAGCCTTTAGGTTTTGTAAGGAGGAGGGAGCGCATGAGAGTTGGACGTGATGAAGACATGGCGGTTGTGAGCCTAGGTGTGAAGGATCAATTTTGTTTGCTTGTACCGACGCTGAGTAACAGTTCAAGTATTAGACCAACTAGGTATTAAGAAGAGAGTCCCGAAACATATATCTCAAAGCCATCGGGTCATTGCGGGTTCCAAGTGTGAAAAGATCCGCAATATCCGCACATCCGCAATTCCCGCGCCGATCCGCAGCAGCCGGGGGCAACTTTGATGAGATAGTCCATGACACAACGTCACGATTGGATTATTTATCACAGATTTTTTACAAGGCTTGAAGCTGATAAATACAAGACATGGCGCACTTTGGTCTACGCAAGGCGGCTACATTCCTCCAGTAATTCTCACACTCCTATCTTTCCTACCCTCCCACTTTTGATCTTCTCCGCCCTCACAGCAGTCGCCTTACAACCTCTAAACATGTCTGAGCCACAGCAGGGTCGTCCCTCTGAGGACCCCGAAAAGGCCCATTCCGAAAACGACAACAGAACTGAAGGATCAACAAGAAATTCGACTACAGATGAACAGCTTGAGATGTCGGATGAACACTTTGAGCCACCACATTCACTTCTAGGCGAGGTAGCATTTATTGCCATCGTCTGTTCCGCCCAGCTCATGACCCAAGCTGGCCTTGCTCTCAGTGTTGTGCCGATGCACATTATCGGAGACTCTTTCGGCATAGACAATCCCGGACAGATCAGCTGGTTTACCGCCGCATACTCCCTAACCGTCGGCACCTTTATTCTTATTGCCGGTCGCTTGGGCGATGTGTTTGGGTACAAACGCTTCTTTGTTGGCGGTTTTGTTTGGTATGGCCTTTGGTCACTCATTGCCGGCTTTTCTGTCTACAGTGGTCCAATACTTTTCGACTTCTGCAGAGCCATGCAGGGTATTGGTCCAGCCTTCATGCTTCCCAACGCCATCGCCATCTTGAGCCATGCCTACGAGCCGGGTAGACGTCAAGACATGGTGTTTAGCATGTTTGGCGCCACTGCACCTGGTGGATTCGTTCTGGGAGCTGTATTCAGCAGCCTTCTAAGCCAGAGGGTCTGGTGGCCCTGGGCTTATTGGGTCATGTGCGCTGCCTGTCTTTCACTTGCCTTGGCCGGCTTCCTCATTATTCCATCCTCCCAGCATTCTCTTAACCGTGCACCGTCATTGTCAAGTATCTGGATGCGTGTGGATGCCCTAGGTTCTATCACCGGCGTGGTAGCACTCGTTCTATTCAACTTCGCCTGGAACCAGGGCCCTACCGTTGGATGGACTGTTCCTTATACCTACATCACGCTGATCCTCGGCGTATTGCTCTTTGGTCTCTTCTACTTCATTGAGACCAAAGCAAGCCACCCACTCATACCTTTCGGTGTCCTGAAAGTGGACTCGGTATTTGCTCTTGGCTGTATTGCCGCAGGATGGTCAAGTTTCGGAATCTTCGTTCTCTACATCTGGAATTTCCTCGAGATTCTTCGTCAACAAACGCCCCTCCTTACTTCAGCTCAGTTCACTGTCGTCGCCATCAGTGGTCTTTGCGCTGCGTTGACCACGGGCGTCCTCCTTAGCCGCATACCCGCTTCAGCTGTCATGTTGATCGCGATGACCTGTTTCACCGTGGGCGGGATTCTTTTCTCGACTCTTCCTATTAAGCAGACCTACTGGGCCCAGACCTTTGTAGGTCTCATTGTTCTTCCCTGGGGAATGGACATGTCTTTCCCAGCCGGCACCATCATTTTAAGCAGGGCCATGCCCAAGCAGCATCAGGGGTTGGCTGCATCTTTGGTAAATACCGTCGTCAATTACTCCATCTCCATCGGTTTGGGATTCGCGGGTACTGTTGAGTACAATGTAAATGATGGGGGTCGGGATATTCTGCTTGGCTATCGTGGGGCGTGGTATGTGGGTGTTGGACTTGCAGGTCTTGGAATCGTGATTGCTCTCGGATACTGTCTAGCAGAGTCGTGTCGAAGACGAGGCGCGAGATGATTGGTAGTTTTAGACAGGTCATTCAAGAGTGCGAATGAGGAGGGGAGTAATTAAATTGATAATCGGGTTTCAATAAAAGCAGCTACGCAACTCTGGCCGGGCCAAGATGGCTCTGATCGTGCCAAGTAACATACATGTTGTCCCACTGTTCCAATGCTCATGTATGACTAGGGGTAAGCTGTTCTCGAGTCAACTGACCTTAAGTTCTAAAATCCTTCTGGATCTCTTGCCACAGAGATGATAAGCTGGCTGTGGTCGAGTCCGCGACAATCTTTCTGTCACCTAAATGGCTTCATGGCATGGGTGGAATGCTAAGTCCTGTTAGGCCACACACCTTTTGACTGTGTAAGCACTAACAGCTCTTAGCTGCCACACTTACAGCCGAAGCGGGATGGGACAAGATTGATCCGGGCGCAAACAAAACGCGGTGTCTGAGCTGCTCCCCGAAACTCTTCCAAGAGAGGCAAGTTTCTGTTACCTACTCAATTTGATATACATCATCACTACCTAGGCATATTGGCTACCACCATGAGCCTCAGCCATGGCCAGCAAGGTGGCCCAGAACCATCTTCGAAACGAAGACGTATAAGAAAGGCGTGCATTCCTTGTCGGCAACGAAAACGCAAATGTGATGGAGGCTCACCTTGTGGAATGTGCACCACCTATGGCTATACTTGCGAGTATGCTCATGACGACAGCCCCCTGGCCCCATTTGTCTCGCAGTCCCTTACGAATGCGTCAAAGAACCTCAACTTGAACCCTCCAAGCAACCAGAGCCCGGAAGCTGGGAACTCGAGCACCTCTCGCCAAGAGACGACTCTCGCGTTCGAAGGTGGCATGCTGGATGAGAGGCAGCCACGTTATGTAAATGCGTCCTCGGCGATTGCATTTCCTCACATTCTTGGGCTTCATTTGGAATCAGAGAAACCTCCCAATTTGCATTCATTCGGCTACAACTTTGGCATTAGACCGGAGGAAAAGTCGATCCCTCACGGTGACCTGACGGAGCTGATATCCGAAGCAGATTTGGTGATATTTTCTAACACCTTCTTCACCGTGTTTGGTGTCATCTTTGATCTCCTGGATCAGAGCATATTCCTCCAACAGTGCCGTCTTTATTACCAAGGCCAACTCCGAGATGGTGTCTTCGCAGCCGTGGCTGCCGGTGTTGCAGCAATTGGATCCTTTCTCTCTTTTAATGATGGCCATGATCGCGAAGTCGACATCGTTCACTTTGCCAAGACGGTTCTTGAGGACCCAGCAGCAACACGCAGAGCCTCTGTGCAACTGGTTGTTGGTTGGTCTCTGCGCGCGGCATATCTACGATTCACGACCAGACCCAACAACTCTTGGATAGCTTCATGTACGGCAATGCATCTGGCAGAAGCCGTAGGTCTACATGAAGAAGAGAATATTGCCAAGATTGCCAAGATGGCCGGTGCTTCGGCGTCAGGTTTCAACCCGGATAGACTTAGGCGCATCTTCTGGTGTTCTTGGTCGTTTCACATCATTACTTGCTATGAGTATGGCCGCTCTGCTGTTAGTTTTCCGAGAGTTTCATGTGGTAGTATCTCTCCAGTTCCTGGATCATTTGCTTACCAGCACGTACGGATGGCCGAGATCTTGCCATCACCAAACTCGACATTTTGTCTAGCAGACAAGCCTCAAGACCTGGGAACAGAACTGCTAGAGCGCCTGAAGGCTCTTCAAGAAGCTCCATTGAATCACCCTTTCTTGATTTTAACCAAGGCGGACCTCACATTCTACCTATATCGACGCATGCGTCAACTGAAAAGCCCCGTGACTGATGAAGTCATTCAGCTCATCATTACGACAGGGAACAATGCTGTTGAGGCAGCATGCCAGCAGGTTCAAAAAGGGCATCTATTCTTCAACGCACTAGGGAGCGTGTTCCAGTATGCATGTGTTCTCCTAGCCCTTGACAACCCCCTGGCATCTTCTAATCTGGATGGCGCATTCGAGGGCCTTGAGACCATAGTCAACATTGTGGACACGAGATTGACACGGGAAGCTCTAAATACGGCACGGCACCTGTTGAAAGCCAGCATTCAGAAGAAGAAGCAGCAAACTTCGACGCTAGAGGCCGTGGAGGCCAGGTTCACTGACACGGAGACGCCACCTGGGTTGTTAGACATGACTCTAGACTGGGACCAGATCTTGAACGAACCATATGTGTCTTTTTTCGGCCCTTCGGAGCTATGAACGTCTATCATATCTTCATGTTCTACGATAACACAGGCAAGAAATCCGGACCTAGGAGTCGTTGCATGGAATAGATCAATACCGATGAAACCCCTTTTCTCTGTCATTGGGACCTAAGAGATCCCCTATATCATTTTTATTTCACAGGCATCTCTCTAAGCCTTGCAGTGTGGACATATTGTTCCCCTTTCGCCTACATACGAGAAATCCGAAGTGTCATAATCAAGCCAGCGCGAGTAGAGTACTTGGGGTTCGTGATGTCCTCAGGAAGCAGATGTCCGTCCCCATTAGCCACGAGTGCCTCCGCAAGGGTGCACTTTCCAACAGTGGCAAACCCGAGCTTCTCGTAGAGATGCACCGTCACGGTGTTTTGGGGCTTAACCATGAGTCTGACAAGGATATTTGGTGATTGTCGTGTGTGTTGAAGATGGCTCAATGCCTCTTGACAAAGCTTCTGACCCAAACCCTTGCCACGATGTTCAACCAAGGTAAAGAGACTCAGCATCTGCCAGCGCTCTTCGTCTTCGTCCAAGCCTGGGGCGGGTTGCTCAGAGGTTTCTGGGAGAATGTAATCATCCCGACTGACGGGACCCCGAATGGTGAGCTGGCCAACCCATTCTACAGAGGAAGTAGAATCGGCTTCGTGACTTGTGGCGGCGCAGACAAAATTTTCTCGGTCTCCCTCCAAGAGCCGCTTGGTCCAATCGTCCTCAGTAAAAGCAGACTCAATCTCATAGGTAGACGAGAATGACTCAGGGGACGTCTGGAGAGCTTTCAGACGCAGATCGCGATACAGCCTTGCCGATTCCTTGATTAAAGTAGTCTTTGAGACATGAAAGAGGGTGTAGTCGACTGTTGTCATGGTGGAGACAGTGCTTGGCCGAGATGGGACCAAGGTCTAATGGGCGCGGTAAGAGGCTTAACGGGAGTTCACTGAGGACAAAGAATGACAAAAATCGTAAAGCTGTTGGTGTCTGGGGCCTACGTGTCAAAGACGGGCACTTATATGTTTGCACCCCTGGCGATTATTAATCTCGCGCCGGTGGTGCCATTTGCAAGAACCCACACTTTGTCATGCACTCCGTCTCACCTCGTATACCATTGCAGATTGATCTGGAATTAAAGTCACCGATAATACTTTCTTGCATGCTTTATATGCCAGGCCCGGGAGAAATAGCGGTGAGATAAGCTGCCGTTCTACCGTTGTTGATCATAAGACTACCCCAGCGAACCGCCACAGCAGCCAACACAGTCTTCAACACGGAATTGGCCTCCTGACACGATACGCCAGAGCAACGCCAGGCCTGCCTCACTTGTCTCTAGTCACAATTACGAAGTGGGGTCACTAAAAGCGCCAGGCCACGCAAACACGACCCTAGCCTAACAAAGCCGGCTTTAGAGGAATACAGGGGCCGGATCTAACCCTCACGAGTTCTCAATTCAGCTTCACCAGCGAGGGGACTAATCTAAAAGATTATCTACCATGCAATATCCTTCCCTTCGAAATTGATAAAGCGACCCGAAGTCTCTGCCTTGGTAGATTTCTCAACCTTTTGATCTCTATTAGCTCAAACGACACAGATGTCAGTAACTGACTCATGTCTTACCTGCTCAAAGACCCCAGCTGCACTCTGCTCCTGGGTAGTGGGAGCCTCCTTCATACCCAAGGTCTCTGCAATGGCGTTTCCAAGGCTGGTTTTGACCCATCTGCGAGACTAATTAGTACGCCACCAAATCTCATCACTAAGCTCACTAACCCGGGATGAATGGGGAACGCAGTCAACTTTGGCTCCTCATGGTGAAGCTTTCCGATGAAAAAGTTGACAGCCGCCTTTGACATTCCGTAAGCTACATCTTGAATCTTTCTCTCACCCTGAAGTCCAATGCTTCCAAGCTCTGTGGACAAGACGACGAACTTTGGGTTCTCCGAAGCCAAGATCAGAGGTCGTGTCGCAAGATACAAAGCAAAGGGGCCAACAGAGTTGATCTTGAAATGGTCTTCGACCTCGGCAATGTCCGTCTGGGCAATGAGACTCCAGTCTTTGCCAATCCCTGCGTTGGCGATTACCGTGTCTAACTGAGTGATACCATGCTGATCCCGCAGGACTGCCACTGCGTCCTTCGGGTCCTCGGGGAAGGCACTGTCAATCTTGACTACAATGAGACGAGAACTAGACGCAAATGGCAGACTGCGAAGGTCATCAACAGAAGTATGGGCAAGATTGCGCACAGCTGCGATGGCAGTGGTTTGCGGAAGGTTGAGATAGAGCTTCAATAAGTCTCTACCAATTCCTAGTTGTTTGGAACAGGTTAGAAGACAACAAACATCTGAAGGTCCATATGTACCTCGGTTTGCTCCAGTGATCAACACGGTGTAAGCCATTGTTGAGTTTTGCTCTCTTGTTTGATGTGAAATGTCAAAGAATGGTTGTAAAGAGCCGAGTTCGTTTTGTTTGAAGACAGGCGAGTTGGGTCCGGAACTCCAAGTCTTTATCCTTCAAATTCATGGTAGACACGTAGGGCATGAGAAGCCTACCAGCCGAAACAGGCTGGACTTGATGGAGATGATGACAAAAGAGGCAAAACTTCAACACTCAGCGACCCCGAGTCTGTCCAGCCAGCCAGTTGCACCCATGTGAAATACAACTTTCTCATTCGAGTTGGCCTGACAATCTGGTGCTAATTTCAGGTCTCTGGGGGCATAATGCATCTTTTCAAGCCAAGAAGCCATTCTTCCCGACATTCCGAAAAGCAAGGCCCGTTGGGCATGCAACTCTCGCTCGGTTCGTGTCTAATGTCAACCTCGACCGTGCCGGCGTCCCCACTAGAGTCTACATTTTCATTCTTGATTGGATGTCATGGAGCACATCTTGCATCCGCTAGTAGCGGGACAGGACAGGGGAGTCAAGCGGACCAGGGAGGACTTGTCGGGGCAGTCGGGATAGGCGGGATAGGCGGGATAGGCGGGGCAATGCCGTTCGTCCCGCCGTCAGATCGGAGCTTCTTCCGGCTTGAAGGCAAGCCACCGTCAGCACCAGAGGTGTATGGCTACACACTAATGTAGGAAATCCCTGAAAACACCATCTTTGTCATCTCATGGTATCATCCAGAAGTCTCATTATGTGAAGTAAAGGCCTCAAAAAATGACTGAGCAATGTTATCTCACGTCGGGCGAAGAGATGAAGTCGGAGTATAAAGAAGGCTTTTGCAACTACATTCAAGTCTCCTCATCAGCACCCATCCCAACCCAGAAACAACAAGAAGAGTCATCATCTTCATAATGTCTACCCAAGAGACCGCCAAGACACTTTATTTAGTTGCCGAGGGCACCAAGTACGCATACCGAATCATCGGCAATGCGAGCGAGGACTCTCCACCTCTTCTGATGCTCAATCACGTCCGATCAACCATCGACACTTGGGATCCTCAAGTCATCAATAACCTCACTGCAAGCGGTCGTCAACTCATCACGTACGACTATGCCGGACTTGGTCATAGCGGCGGCAACGTTGCCCCTAGCATCCGGGCTTTTGCTATCAACTTGCTCGCTTTCCTCAATATCCTCCTACCGACTCTTCACGCCAAAGAGGTGGATGTTCTTGGCTTCTCAATGGGTGGCTATATTGCTCAGCAGCTTACTCTCGACGCCCCTGACATTGTGCGCAAATTGGTTCTCGCAGGCACTGGCCCTAGCCTCGGTCCTAACCTGGAACGCCCCATGAATGAGGTTCAGTCCACTGTCTTCAACCCAACCCCTGGTCCACCTACCATCGAAGCGTTTTTTCCCTCGTTTACAACCGGCGAAGAGGGTCTTGCATGGTTCAACCGGAGCACCCAGTCGCGAGCTGGTGTCGCTGGGAAGAATGGCGAGCCCGAAATTGCCCAGTTCACTACCGGAGAGGACCTTGTCAAACTTACTCAGGCATACCTGACTTGGGATGCTGATCCCATTCCTTACGCCCTTCTTCAGACCATCCAGAAGGATGCCCTCGTCACCAACGGCGACAACGACTTAATCGTCCCAACGCAAAACTCGTACATCCTTGCTCGACAGTTGCCCCGCGCCAATTTTGTCATGTTCCCTAGCAGTGGTCATGGTCACCTTTTCCAGTATGCGAGCTACTTCACCAAGCTTGTCGGAGAGTTCTTGGATGGCAAGCTGCCTACTGCGTCTTTCTCCGCCGGAAAAGCTCCAGCTTTCCAGAAGTATGGTTCCTACAACCAGTAGGTGATGGTAGAAACATGGAATGGCGTGCACTCGATCTGTGTGTATGGTGTTTCCCCTTGGATCGCGAGTTATCTCGCTCGGTCAACATTACCTTTCTTCTCCTCATGTATTCTACTTGAGATCTATTTAAGGAATAAAAAGTCTTTTTTGTCACTTGTATAATTACTTCAGAGCCTATGTCTAAGATACAATGGCAGCTTATATAATTCCCATTAACCAGCAACTGCACCATCAGGAATCGAGAGCCACGATAGCTACTTACAGGTGCAGTCTCCCATCTTGTGTTAAATGTAACCCGCTATTAGGTGAGAGTATCTCGATTGTGATTTGTCTTTGTCCCAGATGAGTCATCGAACGAGTGATAAGCGCCGAAATATCGCGTAAACAAACCCCGCCCTCGCTTCAAACGCGCATGGCAGTTAACGCACATTCATGATTCGCCATGAGTACTGAAAGCGGGAGTGAACGGACTGAGCCTCCCCAGACGCGATTTCGGCCTTCTTGCCTTCAATGCCAGCGGTTAAAGAAGAAGTGTGATCGGCAAAGGCCGCAGTGCTCTTTATGTTTGCGGTACGAAGTGGCCCTACGCGCATGCCCAACTTGAGCCATTTAGTAGTGTTTCTAATCAAAAATGCAGACACGGTCGAACATGTTCGTATGACTCAAGAAACAATTTTGCTGGGGATGCAGAGTCTGGTGTCTTGGGCTTCCCTGACCTGTCAATTGACAGCCAACGGTCTGTGAACAAACTACCAGACCAGGACTTTTCTCTAAATCCTGATCTGCTTTCTTTTATCGGCAATGTTACCGAGGACAAAGCATTCGTCTCTTCATACTTCACCTACATCCATCCGTGGATACCATTCTTGTCAAAAAAGCTATTCATGGAGAGAGTTTTAAACCCTCTCGGTCCAGCAAAGCCCGAAAAGGCGCTTCTTGTAGCAGCTGTTAAACTGCTGGCCAACCCACCTAGTGGCGAGGAAGCACAAACAGCTGCGTACCTATCCATCAAGGCTACCTTGCTTCGTGCCGACAGGTCTGGTGTTCTCAACTTCAAAATCTTCCAAGTCATGATTCTGGTGGCCATCTACGAGCTTGGTCATGCCATCTATCCTGCTGCATATTTAACGACGGGGAACTGCAGCCGATATGGCAGTGCCTTGGGACTCAGTAAGACTGTGGAGAGTTTCGATACTTTCGAGGAAAACCATAGCCTTATCGAGGCTGAAGAAAAACGAATGAGCTGGTGGGCTGCTGTTATTCTTGACCGGTTAGTGTTTCTTCCATCCTAAAAGAAACAAGGTTGATCCAGCTTTGAATGATGGTATAGTTTTATTAGTCTTGGGTGCGCGGAACGTGCTTGTCTGTTTCCAGACCCAAGCAGCGGCAGCATCCTTCCCATGGATGATGCTCTTTGGGAACAAGGCGTAAGCTCATTGTCTCAATGGATCTGCCCAGCATTAATACCTGGTGGCTGACATGTAAAAGGGCCACATTGAACGTCCAATGCATCGTCTTTCCTCACCCCCCACTGAAACGATGGGCCGATACGGCCTTACTGCACAAGCAGCAGTTCTACTGGGAAGAGTTTTCCAAAACATTCATGATACCTCGGCAATGGAAGGATTCCAGGAGAATGAAGCAAGGATATTGGATGGTACCTTGCTTGCACTCACAAATGTATCGTTTCAAGAGGGTCGATTCCGGGGCATAGGCGTTTGCAGCCCAACCACAATTTGCTTCGGGTAAGAACTGTGGACCTTTCGTGGCCATTCACTAAGGACTTATAGCGCGAGACTTCTCCTCCACGACGAATCACGGTACCCGAGCACCAGACATCGAGCAATAGCCGACCCCTTGACCCGCATCAACATCGAAGCTGACATTGCAGCGCACATGCTGCGCTTGGCTGACAGTGTCAGTGGAGCGAGGCGCTGTGGTATCGAAGAAATATCTCCTTTTTGTCTGGAGCCCATGTATCGCTCCGGCATTGTGTATGCCTGGAGGTACAGCGAGACCGGGCAACAGGAGGACCAGCAAGCGTTTGAAACGATCAAACAAGGACTCAGAGCGATGGCTGGTCGATGGAAGGCGGCAGGCAAGTTACCAACTCAGCTGTTATTTACAACAATTGCTGATTGTTATTAGATGCTTACGTTGGTCTGCTCGAGGCTCGAGAACTTACGGGTATTTTGTGAATTAATCATTGAGGACGATCATCCATAAGTCGACTGCCATCTCGATGACGTTGAACGAGATATGTGTATATTTAAAGACACTCATATATTTGCGGCTTCTCGATGTTATTTCTCTTGTCTTAAAGTGGTTTGTTCAATCTGTAAAAACTACGGCTAATGATGCTCGGTCCAGACTATTTGCAAGACGCAGTGCTACAACTATACTACTCAAAACCTTTCTCCCACTAAATTAATTCTCAAGCATATCATCTGTGTGAGTTCTCATCGCCGAAGAATGCTCTGTGCATTCAACTCCTTCCGACCTGCCTCCCATAGGTAGGTGCTTTGCGATCATCACTGTCTCGCGTTTTCGGGGCTATAGGGTGAGCGATAGTTGCAGTGGGTTGTAGGCGCATTGACGTGACGACTGAGTCAAGGAGAGCATGGCTTTTCTTTCTGTTCATAACTGATTACTTATTGCCTTGAGTCCTCGATAGTAAGGGCACACTCTTAACAAAAGATGCTTCGTGATGTCAATTCACCCTTAAAAAGCTGGGTGACACTGAAGAGACTGACCAAGCTCGGAATTCCGAGAGCCTGATGTCAATTGATTGGCCGCGGTTTGTCGCAAGGCCAACATTGGACTCTCCACTTCCTTGCGGAAGCTAGCGGGATCATCTTGAAGCCTAGTTGGCTCATGCCTGAATCCCCTCCACACTCAGGGGTGACAGAAGCAATGATCTGCACTGACAGGGCTAAATGATTCGGCCATCTCTCTTAGGTCGGAATCCTTGTTGACCGTGTAGCAACCTCGAACATGATGGCGTCTGGTGGCTGAATTAGCTGGCGTCACAACTGGACACGAAAGGGGCGCCAAAGCTGACTTGTCGCGCCACGCTCAGGTTCGTTGAGATGCCGGTAAGCCCAGAGAGATTGGGATTGGCCTCTTGCGGTGTATGTTGGGAGCAGCCGCTTGCTAGCTCGTCTAGGACTGAAGTACAAGACATCAAGGCCAGCGTACATGTCGGGGTTAGTCAGGGATGTTAAAAATACTAGT